>JASPKZ010000456.1:0-145000 GCA_030220185.1 Diploptera punctata | reverse complement strand
ATTCAGGCTTCGTTCTCTCTTGCGAGACCGAAAATATTGAGAATTGGGACACACGGCTTAAGGCCTTTTCCGCTCGGTATTCCGCCTTTGTAGACTAAACAATGTTGTCGATACATAAATCACCCGTTGGACCTCCAGCTGTCAGTGTTTTACAGTCAATTCGTATCACGTGAATTGAGGTTAGGGAACCATGCCGGCATCAGGTTGAGAAAACCAGCTATAACGGCTGCGAACCAGATATCCTGACAACATGACACCCCATATAGGTTGTATGTCCATTCACTTTTGTAATTAACACTTGTGGATGTGAGACCAGCAGCTGGATCGTAGACGAAGGTCCTTGTAGTCCCTCCGCGCTATGGAGTTTAGTTACTTGGTGCAGACACTCTCATCCCCACAACAATATCAAGGGGTCGTTTTTGTTTCTGTCGCCGGTGTGAAACACATTCCATTCTGTAGGTGATTACAAAGCTCTTTGTGTGCATGACCTTGAGCGGTAAAGTAAGACTCTACGGCGTGCGTCTTCACGACAGCTGTCAAAACCTTTCAACGTGAAAACATGAACCAAAGGCTGCTCAATAGTAAGGAACATCTCTTGTTATTTTTCATTTCACTAAAGAAATAAAGACGTAATTTTTTTACCTTACACCCAAAACCGACCATGATGCTGGGTGAGACAGGTGTCATACTGGACTAAGGGCCGCATGCAAATACATTAGTCTCTGGTGAGTTGAGTTTTCCGTCAGAACGTGCAACGTTCCAATTAGCGAGTCGCTGACTGGTCATGCATGAAAGTAGTTTTTTTTCGTAATATTGGTAAGAAATTACCCAGAATTCTCAGCGATAAAACCACTTCCGTTATTTACGTCTGCTAGAGGAACGCATTTACGCTTGCGTCCCGCAAATAAAACCGTATACGACGACGTCTGCGTCGCGCGATATTACGTCGATTCTCCTGTTCTTCCAGTTGAATTCTTTGGTAGACTCTATCAAATTCCTCTTCTCCGCGTGTACCGAAAACATGATCGAAGTCTTCAAGGTCCGACATCTTGGATAAAGCAGCAAGGTTTCAAAGTACATCGGTTACCATCCGTTCCCATCGGGTTGCTCACGATTCGTTCTCTGCAAAGTCACCTCGGCAGGTAGCTTAGGAATTTCGACAATTATTATCGCATGAACAGACTTTTGAGTACGCAAACACGTCTTTGGATGCAACGTTCCCATAGAGAACGACTTTTACGGTCTAATGCGTTCATAGATACGACCCTAAATGTCTAGAAACCCCTTACACTCTAATTCAACCCAGGAAATTACTACAGACCTTATGTGCTACGCCAGTGTCCTCCTATGTACAGAGGGTAGATGTTGCCAAACTCATAATAACGGTATTTGTTTGTTTATGGAGGGGTGGAGCGGCAAGGTAAGGAGTACTTTTTCCAAATCTATGTACTATACATTTAAAAAACATAGGTTTTCTTTCACGGCATGCAAACTAGTTTTATAGTAAATATGAAAGTAAACAATTTCACACAGGATAGTACAGATCCGCACGAGCTCAGTGACAAGTGGTAACTGTTTTTTTTCTCTAAGACGGGCTGGCTTGGACGGCTACAACTTACAACTATGTACCTGCTGTGTTGCATACTTCAGTTTTATTTAAGGATTTCTCTTAAGGAAATACCGTTAAAACGGCAACCCAGTTCTCTATTCCAAACACACAGTAACTTCCTGGGTTGAATCTGACTGCAACCTGGCATCACATCCACATGCGTTAAACACTGGTGGCCGATCATCCAGATAGTATTCAGCCGTCATTGATGGTTTTCTCCACCAGAAGCCGCTACTTATTGCCCCCCTCGCCAACCGAACGCGGCACTGTGTCAAATTTCAAGAAAACATTTCTTTATCCACAAGGACTTGAAACATACACCAAGACATGATGCGTTAAACCGCTCGGCTGCGGCGCTAGACGTTCATGTATTGGTTCAACTTTTTGTTCCAATTGCAACATAATGTGCCAGTGAGCGGCGACGTAATGTCTCCCTCCACAATGGAGTCATCACGAAATATGCTTGCAGTAAAGTTTAGGAACATTCTACAACTTAGAACGAACTAACGATGATTGTTCGTCACTGACCACGTCACTCGGTCAGTTCATCATCCGTGTAGTAGACTGTCACTTTCACTAGAATCACCATCCATTGCAGTTAAAGTTCACAATAATTAAAAGGCAATACAAAAGTGTCAAAGCAAGAAGATGCACTATCTCCTCTGCTATTCAATTTTGTACTAGAGCATGCCATTAAATCTTTAGAGGATGAGGAAGGCTTACAACTCAATGGTATTAATAAGCTGTTAGTTTATGCTGATGATGTAGTACTATTGGGTGATAGCGAGGAGATACTGAAGGACAACCCGCACACACTATTGAGTAACACTAAGGAATTAGGACTGGAAGTGAATATCAATAAAACTAAATATATGGTCATATGTAGAAATACATTATATAATGGAAATCAACAGTTAATAACAAAAAAGGGAAATTTTGAAGTGGCTGAATTCAAATACCTAGGAACAATAATCACAAATAGGAATGAGATGCACAAAGAAATTAAACATAGGCTCAATTCTGGAAATGCGTGTTATTATGTATTGCAGGGACTCTTGTCGTCCCAACTTCTCTCAGAAAACGTTAAACTGAAAATAAATAAAACTGTTATTCTTCCAGTTATGGATGTGAAACATGCACTCTTACTTTAATGAGGAGAAAATATTACGCCTCTTTGAGAATAAATTCCTAATACATTTTTTCGACCAAAGAGAGAAAGAAAGAAAGGTGAATGGAGAAGATTACATAACAGTGAGCTACATGGCGTTTATAGGGAACCAGACATAACAAGAACAGTTAAGTCTTGTAGACTGTGATGGGCAGGACATTTGGCAGGAATAGGGAATGAAAGACGGGCATGGAATGTTCCTTGTAGGGATGCGCAAGTTGGTAGGCGAACAATGAGGTGGGAGAATGATATTAACCATGATTTGAAACAGGTCTTGATTAGAATACGATAAGGGTGTATGTCCGTGCGGCTGTGTGTTGGACACCCTGTGCATGTAATTATCTGCGATCACGTGGCTGAGAGCACTGATACCGCTCTGCTGCAGATAGCATTGTTGAAAGTTACTGGGTCAGCACAATAGTCCGACGCATGCGCACTTCTTCCACCACACTTCACACATAAATGTGTCTCCCTGGCAGCTTCTCTACGCCTTTGTACCGATATTTTGGTTTTAAGGGCATCCGGTACTAATTTCTATACAATTTAGTTTAAAAATAAGCAACGTACAAACATGATTTTTTCACCATATTGTAAGAAGTCCACCGCTGTGGTCTCGAGGTAGCGTGCTGCCTTGTCACGCAGGGGTCCTGGGTTCGATTCCCGGTCGGGACAAGCTCGCTGGGTGAGGTTTTTTTGGGGTTTTTCCTCACCTGTAAGATAAATGTCGGGAAGCTAGAGCCCAACGGTCCTCTAAAATCATCCGGCCATCATCATCATCATCATCCTTCACCGGTGTGGAAAGCAACGGGAAGCTACCACACCTATAATTCCCTAGTAAAGCTGCAAGCATAGCATGAAAATGGTATGATTGCAGTGAAAGACCTGCCCTCGGACAGAATTACTATGGATGGATTCTTAACTTATGTGCATGAAAATGATGTCACTAATTAAACAAGTCTTCCTGAACATAATGACACTGTGGTTAACTTTTTACACATATTTCTACATGAGTAGGACCTTAATTAAAAACGTAAAAAAATAAATGTCCCGCGTCGTAGCCGAGCGGTTAAGGTAGGAAGCCTTGGCGGCAGAGCTACGGGACTTGCGCTGGTTCGAGTCTCCATGGGGGAAGAAATTTTCTCATGGTATTTCGGCCAGTATGGGACCGGTGCCCACCCAGCATCGTGAGGCAATTGGGTAGCTACAATAAGTAGCGGCTCCAGGTTGAGGAACCAGCTATAACGGCTGGAGGACTCGACATGCTAACCACATGTCACCCCTACACTGGCTGTTGATCATCTACCTCTGTGATTGACACATGTGGATGTGAAGGGCCAGCAGCCGGCTGGTAAAAGGGCAACCGCTGAAAAGTGGAAAGACCCTCAATCGGAAAAAAATAAATAAAATAAAAATTCCAACATCTCTTGCTATACTTTTCTCAAAAACTACTTATCCATTTTTTTTCCCAAAATTTAGTATGTTATTGCCCGTAGTTCATCTGACAGTAATGAGGTTTGGTTGTATTCAGAAATGGGCTGTGATTTAATTATTTTTTAATTAAAAAAATATACTTTTTCTTTGTTAAAATGTTGCATACTATTTACTTTTTAAAAATTTGAAACACTACCAACAGCACAAAGATAAATTTACCTTATTATTGTAGAGCTCTTTAAACTGCATATCCAGGACAAAAATTATTTTTCTATCTTTCATAGTTTCAGAGAAAAGTGTACCAAAAGATGAAAAAAATACAAGCTACCGAAAAATGCAAAAAAAAAAAAAAAAAAAAGAAGTGCACATTAGCACAACACAGAGACACTATTTTTAAAAATAAAATTTTACGGGTTTAAATGTCCAAAATGAACTAAATAATATTACACATCGATAAAGTAGACCTTCCTGGATTTTCTGAACAAAAAAAAAATCATGATCTTGTAAAAGATTTCCGGGGTGTTGGTCTTGAGGCTGCAGGACGCAGTCTCTGGCGAAACGTCGCGTCGGGGAACCACAAGCCTCAAGACCACGGTCAACAGCCCGGAAATCTTCTACAAGATCATCATAGTAATTCCGGCCGTGAAAGCCTAAGTCAATATAAAAAAATCGATTTTTTCAACCCAAATAAGTACTGGGTGCCCTTAAATGCGCAATGCACCCTCTAGGATACATCAATTGTTTTAATTGATCTAACAGTTTTAATAAAGCTAACGATAAGAAGTCAGCACACTTCATAATAACAGGTAAACACGATTTCGTTTTCTACAAAAATGTCCCTGACAAACACATGTCTACCGATAACCATTTATACTTACTTACTCACTGGCACTCTCGAACCCGTAGGTTCATGGCCGCGCGGACATAAGCTCTCCATACATCCCTATCCTGAGCTAATGCTTTCCAATCATTCCCTGTATAATCTCCGATTGAGGGTCTTTCCACGTTTCAGCGGTTGCCCTTTTACCAGCCGGCTGCTGGCCCTTCACATCCACATGTGTCAATCACAGAGGTAGATGATCAACAGCCAGTGTAGGGGTGACATGTGGTTAGCATGTCGAGTCCCCCAGCCGTTATAGCTGGTTCCTCAACCTGCCTGTATAATCTACTTCCCTCAAATCATAGTTAATGTTGTTCTCCCACCTCATTCTTGGTCTACCAACTGGGCGTTTTCCTTCTGGCTTTCCTACAAGAAGTTTCCATGCACGTCTTTCATTCCCCATACGCGCAACATGTCCTGCCCATCGCAGTCTACGAGACTTAACTGTTCTTATTATATCTGGCTTCCTATAAAGACCATGTAGTTCATTGTTATGTAGTCTTCTCCATTCACCTGTCTGTTCATCTCTCTTTGGTCCAAGAATTTTCCTAAGTACTTTATTCTCAAATACTTGTAATCTCCTTTCCTCCCTTAAAGTAAGAGTCCATGTTTCGCAGCCATATAATATAACTGGTAGAATAATAGTTTTATATATTTTCAGTTTAACGTTTTTTGAAAGGAGTTGGGACATCAAAAGTCTCTGCAATGCATAATAGCACGCATTTCCAGAATTGAGCCTGTGTTTAATTTCTTTGTGCATCTCATTCCTATTTGTGATTATTGTTCCTAACCATTTATACCAACTTAATTTAGTTACGCTTATTTCCTACAAATGTCATGAATGGTATGCGGTCAACATGAGACATGTAGCAGGCAACTAACAAATTACTAGCATCAAGAAGTTCTGTAAATTTTGGTTAGAGGTATTTTTATTCAGACTTAAGGATCTTTTACGAGCCTGAAAATCTTGAGACGGCTTGAAGTCCTTCCTGGAGAACTTGCTCCTTGGTCCCGTGACCCTCGGGGCCAGTAGACCAGAATCATAATCACTCTCTTGATGTAATTCCAGAGACTGAAAATGATATTACAATTTGTGGCAGGTGGCGTTCCTAGTTATCGCCAATAAAACAAGTGCTTCCAAAAAAGTTGGCGTACGGTTGAGAGCTTACTTGCGTCTAAATTGACGGGCGTCGTGAGCCGAGCTGACAACACGTTTTAAAACTTGTGGAGGCAGGTGAGAGGAAAGTTTAAACCTTGTGACGTCACGCCTTCACCTCATTAACAAGTGACGAGATGACAGTTATCGAAAATGTCCACCATCGCTATTGTGTCTCGTTATGACATGCTCTCTGGTCCCTACATCGGGTTCCTTAACTCTTAAATTCGCAATGTATCCTATATATTTCTTCATTATTCCACGAATTGTCATGGCTACATCTAAAAGAGAGAAGAAAATCGCACTGTCTAATTCTCCTATTTAAGATCCTACATACCTCGATTCCCAATTATTTATCATCTCGTTTCCAGTATCTATCCTCAAACCATAACTTAAACACAAGATCACAACATAGTCTCTTACTTAATATACCGCAACATAGGACATCACATCACTCCATGTCATATACCATCTTCACTTCTCGCAACTGGAATTCCCTACCACAAGGAATAAGGGGCTGCCGGACATTGGCATCTTTTAAAAGAAATCTAAATTTATATTTGCTCTAAACTCGACTTCATCATTACCCAGTGGAAGGTACTTATATATTAATTGGTGTTTCCCGTATAATTTATCATATTTATATTATTATTATTATTATTATTATTATTATTATTATTATTAGGATACATCAATTGTTTTAATTTATCTAACAGTTTTAATAAAACTGAAGAAAGATAACGATAAGAAATTTCTAGAATGTGTGTGGAATTACACAATACACCTAATAACAACAGCTATGCACGATTTCGTTTTCACTGCGGTCCGCCACATTTAAATAAGTGATACGAGGAATTACAGTTTTGCCAATTTAAGGATCAATACCAGGGCTAACTACGCTTAGATCTTCCTAATGGTTACTTCCCCTGGAGTCTCCAATAAAAGGGTAGAAAGCATTTCTACTGTCATCCATTTGACCTGAATGGTCCTAGCACAAAAACTTGGTTGGCACCCATATATGAAACCGTACATAAAACCCCACTAAATATATCAGCTAAAATTCAATTCTTTTGTTACTTTAAAAATGCTATTTTGACTGTTACGGGCCCATTAAACGTGAAACTTAAATTATATCTAACTAACTCACTGGCACTATCGAACCCGTAGGTTCATGGCCGCGCGGATATAAGCTCTCCATATATCCCTATCTGAGGGAAGCTAGGATCGATAATGGGCTGTCATGCTAGATATGATTGAATAGGGTAGATGAATATTAGTAAAAAAAAAAAGGTTGCTCAACCTGTGAACTGCGTGCCACGTGTTGAAGAAGCGATGCAACAACAACATGGGAAATCAATAAGTTCACTTCAAACAGTTGAATTAAACGAACAAAAATAACTCCGCAGCTCTATTTAAATATTTTATTCCAAACCGCTTCCTTAATACAGCGTGTTCCTGTGTTCAAACTCCAGGATAACGTGCCTACCCTGCTATCTATTACGTATCACCGGAGATTTACAATAATGACTTAGCAATAATAACAACTAGAACAATAATAAATATAATAATAATCATAATGAAAATAATAATAATATTTTATTTGAGGATTGTTTCTGTTACTTACACAGGTATCCTCAACCAAAATATACATTTTTTTTTCTAATACTACTCATAATGATAAAAGTCAAAGAGAAATGAACAGACAGGCGAATGGAGAAGACTACATAACAGTAAGCTACATTATCTTTATGGGGAAACCAAATGTAATAAGAAAAGTTACTCTCATAGACTGCGATGGGCAGGACATGTGGCACGCATAGGGAATGAAAGATGGGTATTGAAACTCTTTGTAGGAAAAAGAGAGGGAAACCGTGCAATAGTACGCCAAGAATGAGGACGGAGAATAACATTTGCCATGATTTGAGGCAGATAAATTGGACAGCGTTATGCATCATCCGGCTATGCGCCATAATAATAATAATAATAATAATTATTATTATTATAATGTTTCATTTTAGCTGGCAGAGTTAACGCCATAAGGCCTTCTCTTCCACTCAACCAGCGAATAGTAAAATTATACAAAAATTACGTACATATTACAATTTTAAGATATTATTAAAATACAGACAGTGGTGATGTGATCTAATACTAGCTAATAATAACAAAAACGTGGAATATTATAAAAGTAAAAATATTAAGTTAGTTTCGAGAAAAATACGTTAAGATTCTCTAGATAATTTGGAAATCACTCGTGGCATTATCTATGACTATTTAACTCATGCCACAAATGCTAGTCAATGACCAATCACGTTTCAATGAATTTTGTTTTACAACCAATGACAATCTTGTTTCACCTCGCTCTTTATCGATTTCTCTTTATTAGCTCCTGGTTTTGTGATAAAGAAAGCTCCTCCTTTTTAATGTTCTGAACAGGTCAAATCATTATTTTTCTCCAACAAATACGTTGAATATAGCAAATAATGAACAGATTCCTTGATTTTACTGAGTTGTTTACTAAAAAATAAATGAATAACCCGTAATGTTGATTATGATATATAATTTGATGTGTTTCATTATTTCTCCACTTGGGTGCACTCTTACAATATTGCGATCTCATTTGGCAATAAATAATATGATCAAGCAGCAGTGAATTAACATAACCTCACATTTCTCATTTGTTTTCAAACATCGCCGTTTACATTAAATATATAAATATTTTAAAATAAATGTAGTTAAACAATGATTTGTGAGTAAACAGCTTAACTTTATTCGTTAAATAGTCCTAACCAATGCCACTCTTGATTTCCAAATTCTCTAGATAAATTGGAAATCACTCGTGGCATTACGTATGATACATCCACATTATCCTACAGTAAATGAAGGAAGACAATTGAGTCAGGTTGCAAGCTCACATTCGTTTGACTCATGAAGTCACTTCTCCTCTCAGCCAATAGGACGCTTCCATTATGTCACATGATTATCTGTTGTTTGTATACTGCTTTTCCCCCCCTTTCTCTTTTTCTTCGTTTACGCTGTTCTTCCTTTTTGTTTTGCCTTTGTTAACCTTTTTATCTTATTCACACATACAAACACAAGACAGGACACACACCCAGGTCCAAGGTGGAGATTTAAAATCCCCTACCTCGCCGGGAATCGAACCCGGGTCGCCGGAGTGGAAGGTAGGGATTCTACCGACTACGCCAAGGCGACGGACGTTATTTTGTATAATTTTTTAATACAAAGTGACGTTGAATTTATAAAGAATATACAGAGTGTCCCATTCAAACCTCCCACATTTTAACTAATCATAACTCTCAAAATATGCGGAATTACGAAATGAGGTTGGTGTTAAAAGAAAAAGAAACTCAAAGAATCTTTGTTTTCATTTGTTGCAGTTAATTAATCTGTCGCATGTTGGACAATAATGACATAAAACAAAATGGCGACTCCTCAGCAACGAGCATAAACTGTTTTTTTGTATATAAAATGCCGCGTTGATCTTGTAGAAGATGCCTTGAGGATGCCGGACGCAGTCTCTGGCGAAACGTCGAGGAACCACAAGCCTCAAGACCACGGTCAACAGCCCGGAAATCTTGTACAAGATCATCTTAGTAACTCCGGCCGTGAAAGCCTAAGTCAATAAAATACCGTGTGTTTGCGACTGCAGCACAAGATCTTCATGATTTACGAAACCGTATCCTTGACAAAATTGCAACAGTACCAATGGATATGTTCCACAGAACGTGGCACGAAATCGAATAGAGGCTTGATATTGTTTATGCTACTAACGGTGCACATATAGAGGTGTTTTAGTGTGTAGCAATGAAAATTCTTAAAGTTTCTGTTTCGTTTAATACCGGCCTCATTTCATAATTCCACATGTTTTTTTTAGTTATGATTCATTAAAATGTGGGAGGTTTGAATGGGACACTCTGTATAATGGATGAATGAAGAGTTACCAGCGATGGACGTGGGGGTCTGAACAAAAATTCAATTTTAATAGGCAATGCTCAGCAATTGGTTTCGTAATGAATCTAACAATATTTTAATAGGCAATGCTCAGCAATTGGTTTCGTAATGAATCTAACAATATTAGTGAAGTCCAACTAGTGACGGGACCACTCGACCGTGTCTTTGGCAACATCGAAAAACAAATAAATCGATATGAGATAACAATCGACCCAATCCAGTACATTCAGATCATAAGTAATTTTGCAACTGTTAAGGGGCTTAATGGGGACTCATAGACAGCTGTAAAGGAAAATACGAAGAAAAATAATATATGTTGATCGTATTTCGGTAAACAATCTTGTGAACGTATATTCTTGACAAAGACAACTACTAAGAGAGTCATAGTTCTTGTCCAAGGAGAAACTAAACGGAGAACCACCCCAGAGTGCGTGGCAAAGGTTTGGAGTTAAGGACACAAATTATCACTAAAGGTAATTATATAACAAAAGTAATGGCATTTTGTGGAAGAAATACTCTGCGTGCAAAAATAGTAATTAGAGACGAAATTATTGAACAAGTATCCCACTTTAAATATTTAGGATGTGACATCAGCTATGGGCATGAAAAAGATATTGAACACAAAACACATCAGTTTCAAGCTATTTGTGGTACAATAAATAGAACACTGAATAATAAAGCCCATAAACAAACAAAATTAAAATTTTATAAAACAATGGCTGTCCCTGTCCTTTTGTATGGGAGTGAATCTTGGATTACCACTACCAAACAAGAAAGTAAAATCCAAGCAGCCGAGATGACATTTTTAAGAAGAGTAAAAGGCTGCACTAGAATGGACCAGATAATAAACGAGGATATCCGTCAAGAACTGCAGATCTACTCCATAAAAGAAAATATATTTAACAACAAGATACAGTGGAAAGAACATGTAGAAAGAATGGAAGAAAGTAGATTACCAAATAAAATCTTCCATTATTTTCCAAGAGGAAGAAGAGATGTCGGACGTCCTCGGAAGAGATGGTCTTAGATCTATTAGTGAAGACGGAACAGGCAACTCTTGCCTAAACCAGGAAGTGAAGAAGAAGAAGAAGAAGGTAATTATATAAAAAACAACAGAAAAAATGAGACGTAGATTACCTTCTTTAAAAAAACATTATGGAGAAGATTGGAGAATGCCCCATTCTCTACACTTGTTTAAACATGTTATTGCTGCACCAGAGCAAGTGGATGAGTGCAGCCGCTTTACACATTTAGGAAAGACTGTTTAACTTTACTTCTGTGTATCAACCTGGGGTGGTGCTAATATCTACGTTACAGTGATTTCGCTGACACAGTATTAAAATTATTTCACAGACACACCCGCCCAGTAGTTGTATTGCCTCATCTAAATACTCCTGGCATCAAAATGACATTCCCCAAATCGCTACATTGCAATTTTTTCATGCGAGGAGACATTTATTTCATGAAAATTACAGAATAAGTTCAAATTAATATTTCTTTTCATTGGTGTCAGTTTTTCGCTGTTTACTTTTAATTTAAAAAAAGTGGAGAAAGTGAGTTTTGCAGTTAGATCCTTCATAGTTTCCTGACATTTGCCTTACAGGGGAGCAAAAATAAAAATAAATAAAATCCAAATAAATAAATCAACTCACACGCACGCCTTGGCCTTCCTAATTTATTTATTTGTTTATCCTAGTGGTATCCACCGTTGTGGTCTCGAGATAGCGTGCTGCCTTGTCGCACAGCGGGCCCGGGTTCGATCCCCGGTCGGGGCAGTTTTTCTGGGTGTGGTTTTTATCGGGGTTTTTCCTCACCTGTAAGACAAATGTCAGAAAAAGTTTAAGGCCCAAACGGTCCCCGAAATCATATGGTCATCATCATCATCCTTATCATCATCATCATCCTTCACCGGTGTGGAAAGCAAAAGAAACGGGAAGTTACCACACCTACAATTCCCTAGTAAAGCTGTAAGCATAACAAGAAAATGCTATGATTGCAGTGAAGGAGCGGCCTTCGGGTACAATTACTATGGATGGATCCTAGTGCCCTTATCCTTCACTCACCAGGACAAACATATTATGTTACATCAGAATATAACAATCACAATTAACCCTTCATCTAACAAGTCCTCGAAACAAATTAAAGCATTTGTTCTATCAAACACTGTGCAGAACCTGCCAGACTTACAATTAACATGTTGCAACTTGCTGCATTAACTTCCCTGTGGGTGCACCAATGTGTAATCAAAGAGGGCATCTTTAAGGAATACCAGAAGGAAATGCGCAGTAGGTGGGCCAAGAATAGGGTAAGGTAAGGGAATGACAGTCATAATTTGAAGAAGGTGATGCCTTGGTGCACAACTACGGCACTTGCACTTCTTGGAATCTCGATGCGGGAAATATTTTTCTCGGAATTTCGGCCGGTGCCCATCCAGCATCGTGACAAACTAAGGTAA
This sequence comes from Diploptera punctata, assembly GCA_030220185.1. Taxonomy (NCBI): domain Eukaryota; kingdom Metazoa; phylum Arthropoda; class Insecta; order Blattodea; family Blaberidae; genus Diploptera; species Diploptera punctata. Next base: position 132,332 of record JASPKZ010000456.1, on the reverse strand, counting down.
ACAGTGGTTGCAGGTTGAGAAAACCAGTTGGGGGACCCACATATCATCCGTGTACTGGGTTATGACTACCCACCTCTGCAGACGTTAAGTCAGCAGCCGCCTGGAGTACATGTGTTAATTAAACAAGATGCGTTCTACAGCGCCAGTGAGATGTATAAAAATACTTACTCACTGGCACTATCAAACCCGTAGGTTCATGGCCGCGCGGACATAAGCTCTCTATACATCCCTATCCTGAGCTAATGCTTTCCAATCATTCCCTGTATAATCTACTTCTCTCAAATCATAGTTAATGTTGTTCTCCCACCTCATTCTGGGTCTACCAACTGGGAGTTTTCCCTCTGGCTTTCCTACAAGAAGCTTCCATGCACGTCTTTCATTCCCCATACGCGCCACATGTCCTGCCCATCGCAGTCTACGAGACTTAACTGTTCTTATTATATCTGGCTTCCTATAAAGACCACGTAGTTGATTGTTATGAAGTCTTCTCCATTCACCTGTCTACTCATCTCTCTTTGGTCCAAAAATGTTCCTAAGAACTTTATTCTCAAATACTTGTAATCTCCTTTCCTCCCTTAAAGTAAGAGTCCATGTTTCGCACCCATATAATATAACTGGTAGAATAACAGTTTTATATATTTTCAGTTTAACGTTTTTTGAAAGGAGTTGGGACGTCAAGAGTCTCTGTAATACATAATAGCACGCATTTCCAGTATTCAGCCTATGTTAATTTCTTTGTGCATCTCATTCCTATTTGTCATTAGCTGTCCATTTCCATTATATAATGTATTTCTACGTGTGACCATAATATACAGATAAAAATTAAAGAGTCCATGTTTTACATCCATATAATATAACTGGTAGAATAACAGTTTTATATATTTTCAGTTTAACGTTTTTTAGAGAAGTTGGGACGACAAGAGTTCGTGTAATACATAATAACATGCATTTTTATGGACGTGAAGAATTAGTGACAAGAAACAAACTTAAAGAAGATACGTGTATGAATTAAAGTAACTTCTCACACGGGCAGATAAGCGATATTATTGTAAAATGTATTAGAGTTTATGATCTGTTTTGTTTGTATAAACATAAACACATGCAGTGTTAAGGTGCAAAGTGCAGCTCCTGCCAAAGTGTGGTTGGACACTACATGCTCAATCACCCCCTTAACCCTTGAATTGTCAGTACAATATTTTCTCGTGCCAGTTATTTAAAAGTTCCGGACCGCAAGGAAAATAAATTCATCTTAAACTGTGTTATTATTATACATTATTGCGTAATTTGACATACATTTAAGTAATTTTTACTCGTTTGTTTTTCTATGGATCTAAAAACAATATTAAATAAATGAAATCAATGTATCCAATAAGATACATTTTTAATTTAAGGGTTAAACGCACTTCTGTAAACAATATCGTGTTTAATGTGTTTTTTTTAAAAGTATTACTCCCTGAGTGTAGTTGGTAACAACAATAAATCATCGTTATCTCAGTGAAATGATTCATTTGTTCAAGTGGACGTTTCGATCTCCTTGTGTGAGGTAATTTTCAAGACAGCGCCATCACCAACACCGTTTTTTATACAAATTTAAATAAACAAATTAAAAATTTCAATTCACGATTAAAATATTTTAACGAGGAATCATATGTTTCACTTAAATATTTTTGTTTACTCAACGCTTTGTTTTGTTACTTTTTTATACGGACCACTTGTGATATCCATTTTTAACGGTTACATCGACTTGAATACTTCACTGATATATCGATTGTTATCGTGTTTGTTTATCGTATTACAAGTGTATTTAATCAAGTTGTACTTTATGCATTATTATTTTATTAATACTATTATTATTATTGTTACCATTATTGTTCTTATTGTTACTGTTATTATTTTTACTGATACTATTAATATTATTATTATCATTATTATTAATATTATTATTATTATTATCATCGCTGTCATTGTTATTATTTCATTATTATTGTTATTGTTAATACCATATTAGTGTTATTAATATTATCTTCAACAAAAACTTTAAATAAAAACCTATGTGGATGGAAATGGATTTCTTGAGGAGAGCAGCAAGATGTTCAAAATTAGAAAAAATAAGAAATACTGTCGTACGAGAAAAAAAAATGAAATTATATATTCATTAGTAGATTATATAAGACATAAGCAATTAAATTGGTGTGGGCACGTACGACGAATGCAAGAAGAAAGGTTACCCAGGAAAACATTGGAATGGTGTCCACCTGGAAGGAGGAAAGGAACACCTCGTGGATGCAAGAAATAAGAACTGGAATGAGAACAAGAGGACTGGAGGACATGGAGTGGATGGAGAGAGACGAGTGAGAAGGAAAATAAAACTTTAGGCACAGAAAGATGTGTAAACATTGAAAATCTGTACATAAACAAAATATTATTATTATTATTATTATTATTATTATTATTATTATTATTACTGTTATCATTTGTGTTATTATTGTTACTTTTATTATTAATACTGATATTGTTGATACAATTACTGACATTATTATCGCTGTCATTGTTATATCTTCATTATTTCTGTTATTATTTTTGTTAATACGATATTAGTGTTGTTATGACTGGAGCCTGGATTAGTGTACATCTTATAGCAACACCTGCTGCTGTTGTGTGCAACCAACACTTCTCACTACATTGTGTTTTTTTTTGTTCACCAGAGTTGCACTCTTTTATCACCTATTATTATTGTTATTATTATTATTATTGTTATTATTATCGTCATTATTTATTAACAACCTAACTCACTGGCACTATCAAACCCATAGGTTCATGGCCACGCGGATATAATCTCTCCACACATCCCTATCCTCAGCTAATGTTGTCCAATCATTCGCTGTACAATTTACTTCTCTCAAATCATAGTTAATGTTATTCACCCATCTCATTCTTGGTGTTTTCCCTCTGGTTTTCCTACAATAAGCTTCCACGCCGCTATTTCATTCCCCATTCGTACCACATGTCCTGCCTATCTCAGTCTACGACATTTAAATGTTCTTACTGTACTTTTTTCCTACAAAGCTCATGTAGCCACTGTTAATTGTTACCACAATCAATATTATTATTATTATTATTATTATTATTATTATTATTATTATTATTATTATTATTATTATTATAATGGATGAATGCAGAAAGAAGTACAATGGATGAGATTGAACACAGAAGACTAAAATGGTATGGACACTTAAAAAGAATGCAGGATGGAAGACCACCAAAGGCTGTCTATGCATGGAAAATTGAAAGAAGGAGCAGAAAGAGAAGGCCAAGAACAACCTGGAAGAATAACATTCAGAATTCAATGAGGAAATTTGGTGAAACAAATGAAGACACAGAGGACAGAGAACGATGGAGAACTTTAATTAAGAGAAATTTGTGAATGTTTGTTACAAACTGATAATCTGTATGTCTGTCGTCATTTATGTATATTTTTAAATTCATGTTAATTACTAAGATTGGTTGGAGAAGAACCTGAATGATGAAAATTCTCAACATGAATAAAAATAAATTATTATTATTATTATGTTTACTGTTATTGTTTTATAGCATTGTTATATTCATTATTATTATTGTTATTAAAATTTATTATCACTATTATTATTATTATTATTATTATCATCTCTCTGATTGTTAATTAATAATGCCTTTTTACAATTATTATTATTGTTGTCAGTGCTATTGTAATTACCAATTTATTAATAAAAAGAAAAAAATCAATAAAACTATTGGTAATGTAAAATAATGATCGCGGCCATTTAATTAAAATATTGTGCAGATAATAAATAGTTCATATAATATTATGTTAACCCAACACAACCTGCTGTATTATTAATAAGTTCTGGATAATTCATAATTATTAATGTCTGTATAATATAATCTGGTGAAGTGGAATAAAAGACCCTGATGTCTTAACCTCATCAGGGAAAATAATTTATCATTATTATTATTATTATTAAAATATTGTAGGGCTACACAAGTTTATCACACGGTATAGGAATTTGGACATTAAGGCGCGCACAGTCACTGGGCACCTTAATTTTAAACGCGGGCTGAGACTGATAATAAAATTAAACTAAATTATTTTTTAAAAAATATTTAAAATTTCTAAAACGCATATACACTTAATATATATGCAAAAAAAGCATGTGTAGGCACTCACCATTATAAGTCTGGTATCGATAAACTTTTCACCGGGTGCCCCCTGTCATATTATTGTTCAACTAGCCTAACTTAACACAACACCACGTCGCGCCATCTTGTGTTCATTATGTCACATTTGTTTGTGAGAATCGCTTCATTTCGACACAACAAACATTCTCAGTCTAATTTGTTCACGAATACAAAATCGCCGTGATACTGATCGTCAGATGTTTCTCCGGCATCTACCTCAGCCCCACCTCCATAAGCTAATACAGTACTGCCAACTGCACGCGACAAATAACCCCAGAATTCTAGTAACTTACCCCCGCACCAAACATTTACTTCCGCACTCCAACTAACGCATTAATATTCAACTGTTTTAAACAAAAACTACTTGTTGTTTGATAATTAATTTTTATCCTTCAAACAATGGCATCATTTCCATTTACATTATTTTAACTTTTATGTTTTATTGTTTAAATCTATCACAAATCGACACATGTTTTATACAATTATTATAATCAACTTTTATAAGATTCATGATGTGTTCCGTTGAGGTATTATTCAAAATTAATATAAAATTATGCACTAAAGAAAGCCGATAAAAACGTAAAAATAGCATACAGAACCAATAACAAATTAAACAACATAATAAACAATAGCATTGAAGAAAATAACATTTTCAACAGCAAAGGAGTTTAAACTGACATGTAAGGACTGCAACAAATTCTATATAGGAAGGACAAACAGGAGTTTCAACATCAGATTCAAAGAACATTTTCGAGACTTCATTCACGCAGAAGGGAAATCAAGCTATGCAAAACACGTTATCCATGAAGGACATCGCATGTTAAATATTGAAAACACCCTAACAGTAATGCACAGAGAAAATAATCCAGCGAAGATAAACGTACTCGAAGAGATGGAAATCATAAAAGCAGCTCACAACAACGACAATCTGATAAACGAAAACGAACCCAATACATGTAACCCCCTCTACCAGATCTCCAGTGAAACACCAGTTTTGAATCCTGCCGATGATGGGACAAGTCCCGAAAGCGCTACAGTTAAATGATTAATTAAGTTGAGGAGACGGACCTTTCAGGTGAATATTCAATAATTTTATATTAATTATTATATTATAGACACGTTCTCTCATTATTTATTTAATTTAATTATTTAGCTTAGTTGAAATGCATGTTATTATAGATTACAGAGACTTATCGCCCCAACTTCTCTAACAAAAATCGTTAAACTGAAAATATATAGAACTGTTATTCACCCAAATTATGGAAATACATGGCTACCCCGCAAAATTAATTTATGTGATACAAAGTTTATATGAAAAATCTCAAATTATAATAAATATAGGGACATCAAAAACCGAAGCTATTTTAATAAATAGAGGTGTGAGACAAGGGTGTAGTTTATCATCTACTCTTTTTAATCTATATATTAATAACATCATCCAAAATTGGAAAAGTATTGTTAATGTGGGTATAAGAATGGACCGTTTTAAAATATTAAATGTTTTAATGTATGCTGACGATGTGGTTATTATTCAAGAAAATGGAAATAATTTGCAGTACTCTTTACATCAATTAAGAATATAATTTTAAAATATCAAAAGGAAAAACACGAAAATAATGGTATTTTGGGGAAATGAACATTTAAGATCAAAAATCGTAATAAACAACAAACCTCTGGAACAAGTGACACATTTTAATTATTGGGTTGTAATTTTACTATAAACACAAAAACTGAAAGAGACGTAAATGTGAAACTGTGGAAATTTCAAATGATATGCGGAACTGTACATAACACATTAAAGAATAAAACAAGAAGAGATACTAGATTGAAGTTTTATAAAACATTGGCAGTTCCTGCATTACTTTATGGAAGCGAAACTTGGGTAATGACCAAAAAATTACAAAGTAGAATACAAAGCGTAGAAATGAACATCCTTAGAAGAACAAAAGGCTGCACAAGAATGGATCGGTTAAGGAATGAAGATATAAGAACATAATTAAATATATATCTAATTGATGAGAAAATCAAAGGATATAGAGAAAAATGGTTGAGACATATAGAAAGAATGAATGTAACAAGATTACCAAAAGCAGCATTTAACTGCAAACCAAGAGGTTCAAGGAATGTAGGAAGGTCAGTGAAAAGATGGACAGAACAACTGTGAGGCGGAACAGGCATTTTGCCTAGCACGTGAAGTTCTACGGATGTGAAACATGGACTCTTACTTTAAGGGAGGAGAAAAGTTACTAATATTTGAGATTAAAGTTCTTAGGATAATTCTGATAACCTAGTAAATAGAGAAGAACAGGCAGGTGAATGGAGAAGACTACACAACAGTGAACTACATGATATTTATGGGAAACCAGATGTACTAAGAACAGTCAAGTCTCGTAGACTGCGATGAACAGGACATGTGGGACGAATGAGGAATGAAAGAGGGGCATGGGAATTGTTTGTAGGAAAACCAGAGGGAAAGCGCCAATAGGCAGGGGAAGAATGAGGGGGAGGATAATATTAACAATGATTTGAGGGACGTAATTATACAGGGGATGATTGGAAAACATTAGCTCAGGATAGGAATGTATGGAGAGCTTATGTCCGCGTGGCCATGAACCTACGGGTTCAACAGTGCCAATGAGTTAATTACTTAGGTAGCTGAAATATATAAAACTGTTCCGCGACATAGCCGAGCGATTTGAAGCAACATGCCTTGGCGCAAATGTACGGGACATGTCCTGGTTCGAGCCCCCATTAAGGAATACATTTTGTATTGGGATGTCGGTCAGAGTAGGACCGGTGCATCGAGAGAAAATTGTGTAGATGCTGTAAGTATGGGTTCCAGGATGAGAGAGCTGGGGTAGCTGATCATGTGACCCCTTATACTGACAGGATGATCGCCTACTTGTGTGTGTGGATGTGAGACCAGCAGTTAGCTCAGATATCTCTTGCGCCATTGAATCAGTGGTATGGCTAATTACCATAATGTGGTACAGTTGTACGAGTCCTATAAATGACCTTGACTCTGTTAAGAAACACAATTATATTATTATTATTATTATTATTATTATTATTATTATTATTATTATTATTATTATTATTATTATTATTATTGTACCTTGGTGTTGTAAGCGTCACATTCCTCGTCTCTAGGCCCGAGGGTCACGTGTTCAAACCCGTCCGGCATCAACGGATTTTAGGATGAAAGAATCCATCTACCCCGGCCGGGTTTGAACCCACGACCCTCGGGACTAGAGGCAAGGAACATAACGACTACAGCACCGCGGCCAAGAATCTTAACTTTTACTAAATAAAAAAAACTGTGCCCTGGTTTCTTACATCAAAACACTGAGCCAAGAACTTGTCTGAAAATTACTTCCTGGTATCTAGTGCAAGTAACAGTCTGCAATAATTGGAAGAAAAATTATTAAAAAGCAGAGATCCTGTCACTAACGACCTGTATCTACGTGTGTGGGGTTTTGTCCCAAGAAAGTAAACAACACACCAGAAGAATTAGTGAATTATTAAGAGAGAAATACCTGTGCTATAAAACACTTATCACAAGTAATGCCACGAGTGATTTCCAAATTATCGATAAATTCACGTCTCACGAAGTGAGGAGCGAATTTATCTAGAGAATTTGGAAATCAAGAGTGGCATTTGTTAGGACTATTTAATGAATAAAATTAAGCTGTTTACTCACAAATCATTATTTAAATATAGTTATTTTAAAATATTTATATATTTAATTTAAACGGCGTTGTTTAAAAACAAATGAGAAACGATTTGGTACGCTTCATTTGCTTCTTTTGTTCATCACTGTAACCAGATCATATTATTTATTGCTAAAGGATCGCAATATTGTAAGAATGCACCCTAGTGGCGAAATTTCTTCTTCTTGTTCCTTCCAAGTATTAGGCCAAGGCCTGTTACGATCCTATAGACAATTTTCCCTCCAGCTGGCGAAATTTATAACCAACGTTATAGGTATTAATTAATTTCTGATGTCCTATGATCTAAATATGTCAATTATATTTTTCTGCAACGTCATTTCCTGGGAAATAATTCGTTTAAGAAAGCGCAAACACTGGTTTCTTTTTTTTTTTGTGGTATAATCAATTGCTACAAATGTTTTTGTATTATCTCCTGGATGCTCTATCTGTTGACATTCATGCACAATATATACAATAGTAGCCGTATTTCTTACGGAGTCAGTCACTGCAAAATAATACTCTCTTCAATATGATAAACTTTGGTAGATAAATTCGAGGCGAAACACAACTGTGATTGGTTGTAAATCAAATATCATTGAAATGTGATTGGTCATTGACTCCCATTTGGGGCATGAGTTAAATAGTCTTTAACAACACACAGCCTTAACGTTGTAAGTTAGCTATTAATAAGTGCAATAGTACTGCCAACTTACAAGACGCTAAAACTAAAAGAATAATCTACATCAGTGTTAAACTTAAAAAGCTAACCAACATGACTCATACCAACCTTATATTTGTGTAGCATGTATTATTATAAGTGTTATTATGCGCATCACATGGCGGAAACGTGAATAAACATGTTGGCAAACTTGCATCGATATCAAGAATTTTAACAGAGAAATATCGACGTAGTTATTCATTTGTTATTATCAAGATGTTCTAATTATAAAGCGAAGATAAACAAATGCAATAATTATCTTCTAACTTTTAATAATGATTTCATTTGTTTTTTATTATTATTAAAAGTCAGTAAATAATTGTTGCAATTGTTTTTTTCCTCCAGTTTATAGTTAGAGCATATTCACTTGTTTTTTCTCTCTTGTAAGATTCACAGAATGTTACTTATAGCCAATCACTTGCTTCGCCCTGACTGAAGAGGAATGTGTGGCGTGAGTGTGGAAGTGGGTGAAATCTTACAGTTTTACAGCTGAAGCTCGAGGCACGGAACAGCCCTGGCATGCTATGCGTGTGGCCTACCAAGTCACGGTAACCAATTCAAACCTAATAGCTGTTTTATGGATGTGCTATACAGGGTGGTGCAACTCATTTCAAGTGGCGATTCGCATCTCTATACATTAAACATCACAAATTTTGGTTAGAAATCTCGAAGCAGTAGAAATGGGATTGATTGATTTTTTGTCAATTCTTCACAACAAGGAAGCCACGATTTTTTTAATTCTTTCAAAAAAACACAGATTTCGGATTATTTCGATTAGATTTTATTATTATTTGTTCTTGAAAAAAAGTGAATTTATTAAAACTTGAAGATAATGTCCTCGAGTAACTGTGTACAAAGGTCTGAACTACTTCAAATACGTGAACTAAGATTTAAAATTGTTATTCTAGTTCAGCGGTTCCCAACCTTTTTCGACTCGCGAACCCCTCCCACAACGATCTGAGTTGGGTGAACCACTGACTTTTAAATATACATACAGTAGACGTGTATAACATTTAATTGCAAGCAAAAGGTTTAATAACCTTAAATTAACTTAACCATTAACGGTTAAAACCTAAAGTTACTCTAGTTACGGCTTAACAACGTGTAGACCTAGTTGTAGCGAAATCAAATGCATTCCTAACGTTGTTACATAACTGTAAATCAGGCATTCGCTGTAAATATTAATTTATTGTGGAAATAATGTGATAAATTCCCGATGTTGCACATATGTAACAAGGGACATTATAGGGTTATTTAATTTTAAAATAAATAATAATAATAATAATAATAATTATTATTATTATTATTATTACAATGCTACCGAAATGATGGAAACAATAATAGACAAAACCTCGAAACCCGTTATTAAGGATAAGTTTTGGCGAATCGCCTGAAATATTTTTCGAACCACAGGTTGGGAAAGGTTGTTCTAGCGACTTCACTAATTCGTACATCTTCAATTTTTAGCAAATGGTCATTTTTTAAACAACAATAAATGTTAAAAGGTAACCGACAGTAATAAAGATACTTACTTACTCACTGGCACTATCAAACCCATAGGTTCATGACTACGCGGAGATAAACTCTCCATACATCCCTATCCTGAGCTAATGCTTTCCAATCATTCCCTGTATAATCTACTTCCCTCAAATCATAGTTAATTTTGTTCTCCCACCTCATTCTTGGTCTACCAACTAGGCGTTTTCCCTCTGGTTTTCCTACAAGAAGCTTCCATGCACGCCTTTCATTCCCCATTCGTACCACATGTCCTGCCCATCGCAGTCTACGAGACTTGACTGTTCTTATTATATCTGGCTTCCTATAAATATCATACAGTTCACTGTTATGTAGTCTTCTCCATTCACCTGTCTGTTCATCTCTCTTTGGTCCAAAAATGTTCCTAAGTAGTTTATTCTCAAATACTCGCAATCGCCTTTCCTCCCTTAAAGTAAGAGTCCATGTTTCACACCCATATAATATAACTGGTAGAATAATAGTTTTATATATTTTCAGTTTAACGATTTTTGAAAGGAGTTGGGACATCAAGAGTCCCTGTAATACATAATAGCATGCATTTCCAGAATTGAGCCTATGTTTAATTTCTTTGTGCATCTCATTCCTATTTGTGATTATTGTTCCTAGGTATTTGAATTCAGCCACTTCCTCAACATTTCCCTCATTTGTCATTAGCTGTCCAGTTCCATTATATAATGTATTTCTACGTGTGACCATATATTTAGTTTTATTGATATTTACTTCCAGTCCTAATTTCTTAGTGTTACTCAATAGTGTGTGCGTGTTGTCCTTTAGTATCTCCTGGCTATCGGCCAATAGACAGTAATAAAGGTAATCCGCTAAACAAAAAGAACAAATGCAAGGTGCGAGTGTTTTAGTTAGCATTTTGAATTATGTACGTACTTAAGTGAAGTGAAATTCAATATATCGAGTATAAATAACAGCTGAAGCTAACATTCTTAGAACGAGGTAGCCATATTGAAATCGTTCAGTAAAATGAACTAGTTCACAACATGTATGTTTCAGACAAACATCCTCCTTCCATATGTTTCCTGCTCTTTACGGCACTATGTCTGGTGTTGAAATGAACTAGTTCACAACATGTATGTTTCAGACAAGCACCCTCCTTCCATATGTTTCCTGCTCTTTACGTCACTATGTCTGGTGTTGAAATGAACTAGTTCACAACATGTATGTTTCAGACAAACATCCTTCTTCCATATGTTTCCTGCTCTTTACGTCACTATGTCTGGTGTTGAAATGAACTAGTTCACAACATGTATGTTTCAGACAAACATCCTCCTTCCATATGTTTCCTGCTCTTTACGTCACTATGTCTGGTGTTGAAATGAACTAGTTCACAACATGTATGTTTCAGACAAACATCCTCCTTCCATATGTTTCCTGCTCTTTACGTCACTATGTCTGGTGTTGAAATGAACTAGTTCACAACATGTATGTTTCAGACAAACATCCTCCTTCCATATGTTTCCTGCTCTTTACGTCACTATGTCTGGTGTTGAAATGAACTAGTTCACAACATGTATGTTTCAGACAAACATTCTCCTTCCATATGTTTCCTGCTCTTTACGTCACTATGTCTGGTGTTGAAATGAACTAGTTCACAACATGTATGTTTCAGACAACATCCTCCTTCCATATGTTTTCCTGCTCTTTACGTCACTATGTCTGGTGTTGAAATGAACTAGTTCACAACATGTATGTTTCAGACAAACATTCTCCTTCCATATGTTTCCTGCTCTTTACGTCACTATGTCTGGTGTTGAAATGAACTAGTTCACAACATGTATGTTTCAGACAAACATCCTTCTTCCATATGTTTCCTGCTCTTTACGTCACTATGTCTGGTGTTGAAATGAACTAGTTCACAACATGTATGTTTCAGACAAACATCCTCCTTCCATATGTTTCCTGCTCTTTACGTCACTATGTCTGGTGTTGAAATGAACTAGTTCACAACATGTATGTTTCAGACAAACATCCTCCTTCCATATGTTTCCTGCTCTTTACGTCACTATGTCTGGTGTTGAAATGAACTAGTTCACAACATGTATGTTTCAGACAAACATCCTCCTTCCATATGTTTCCTGCTCTTTACGTCACTATGTCTGGTGTTGAAATGAAACTAGTTCACAACATGTATGTTTCAGACAAGCATCCTCCTTCCATATGTTTCCTGCTCTTTAACGTCACTATGTCTGGTGTTGAAATGAACTAGTTCACAACATGTATGTTTCAGACAAACATCCTCCTTCCATATGTTTCCTGCTCTTTACGTCACTATGTCTGGTGTTGAAATGAACTAGTTCACAACATGTATGTTTCAGACAAACATCCTCCTTCCATATGTTTCCTGCTCTTTACGTCACTATGTCTGGTGTTGAAATGAACTAGTTCACAACATGTATGTTTCAGACAAACATCCTCCTTCCATATGTTTCCTGCTCTTTACGTCACTATGTCTGGTGTTGAAATGAACTAGTTCACAACATGTATGTTTCAGACAAACATCCTCCTTCCATATGTTTCCTGCTCTTTACGTCACTATGTCTGGTGTTGAAATGAACTAGTTCACAACATGTATGTTTCAGACAAACATCCTCCTTCCATATGTTTCCTGCTCTTTACGTCACTATGTCTGGTGTTGAAATGAACTAGTTCACAACATGTATGTTTCAGACAAGCATCCTCCTTCCATATGTTTCCTGCTCTTTACGTCACTATGTCTGGTGTTGAAATGAACGATTACCGAATCACATGATTCCACCACACATAAATAAATAAAGGGATTTCAATGGGCTAAAAAATAAGTAAATAAATATGCAGCGTTTATGTTCTATAAACTGTTACTTATGACCTAAAAAGACACAAAAATGTGAATATATTAAGTATAAAAAGATAGAATAACAGGCAATTTTGGCACGTGAAGAAGAAGAAGAAGAAATATTATTAGGCCTAGTATTTGTTCATTCACATAGCCTACATTTTTCCATCTTGTTAACACACAATGAACGCTGGGGCTGTAACGGTCCGGTCTTTCAAAGAATTTCCAAGAATAAAAAGCGACCTTCGAACAACTGACCACGCAACTTACGTATCTTCGTTATTTAAATTTTGCTGACTAAAATGTGATTTTATTACACAAATTAGAACAAATGTGTTTAAAAATATATTTTTAAATGAATGTCACCAGGTTATCATGGCAAACTTGTAACCCACTTCAGATTTTGGGCTGCCTGGAAGGCGGAAGTGCGGCTGAAAGGTAATGATGCGCCAGGAGGGAACACGATGATGATGTTCGGGCCTTAACGCTTCATCAAATTTGTCTTACAGTTGAGTAAAAAACCCGAAATAACTTTACCCAGGAAACTTATCCCGATCGGGGATCGAACTTGTGCCCGCTGCGTGAGAAGGCAGTACGCTACCTCGAGACCACAGCGGTGGACCGTTAAAAAGCGTAAAATATGAGAAAAGCGAGTTTCAAGTCGCAATAAAAACCAACCTGTTTTCATCAGAAAACCTGTTTACTTGCTCCACATTCAAAATGAAAAATATGACGTCATAGGAACCTGCACCCTTCCAACAACTCTCAACCAACCCTTATACGTCATCTCTTAGCAAAGCACAAACAATATTCGCATGTCCACGTGAATAGTAAATTCTCTACTCGTGCCAAGCCGAGGGATGAGATCAGATGAAAGTCTTTAATAAACAAGGACTAAGTCTGTGGCACAATTATAGGGGCAGATGAAATTAAAACGATGACATGAGTATAGAAAAGTGGTGGAATGACATTTTTGATCTGGAAAAACAAGACAAAACCTGAGAAATACCTGCCCCGGGTCAGATTCATCCACCACGGACCTCACATGGAGTCACCGAGACACGAACTCGGGATGCAAAGATGGGACACCACTGTCTAACCACTTGTTCCACGGCCCAACTTCGATTCAGTACAATTTATAAAAAAAATCGAAAACCTAAAAGATTGGAACCAATCACACTGGTCAACATGATTTTTGTCTCATGAGTACCAATAGTTGTGCTTAATGCAGTTTTTTATCGTGTTTTCAAATATGTATTCGGAATTTCTCCATCACCCACAGTTTTTTTATTTCAATTTCAAATAATGAATTTAAATAATTATTTTTTTAACAGACGTTTTTCGTCCATTTGTCCATTGTAAAATAAAACCAAATCAGTTAACTCAAATGGTTTCAGCTATGGAAAAGAGACATCAAGGCAAATGGTATCCTAATATGCTGGCCGATTATTGTTGGACCATCAAGAGGGATGCTCCATAGGCTAAATACAGCAGAAAATCGTCATTTCTTACTTTCTATGTGAGTCCGAATGTTCGAATATTGTGTAGTTACGAATGTAGAAAATATTAAAGTGTTTAAAATTATAAATGCCTGTCTCTCAGAAACCTTGCGTGATGGAGAAAAACCGATATGATATTTGAATTCAGGAGAAAAAATATCAGAATCACATATTTTTTCTTTCTGAGACAAAAGTAAGTTTCTTTTTTGTTGCTCAGTGTAATGTGCGAAAAAAAAGCATAGAAATGTTGGGAATACAACATAACTATCCTGTAGTTGTTGGAATCAGTTTCAAATCCTCTCTTATAGATTGGTACGGATATTTAACTCACATCGTGCCTCTTCCTGTTCGTAATGAGAGATATCTCCACAAATTAACTTCTTTGAAAAGGATATAGATTTAACAATGTACTATCCATATTTTACAGCAAGAAATTAAAATATAAAATTATGAAATATTTACATAAAAGGTCTCAACTTTATTAGTTATTTATCTGTAAAACGCTTTCGGGATTACTCCCACCATCAGCAGTTTTGAATCCTGCTGATGATGGGACTAGTCCCGAAATCGCTACAGATAATTAACTAATAAAGTTGAGGTATATATTTCATAATTTTATGCTTTAATTTTGAATAATATCTCTACGGAACACATCATGAATCTTACAACAAGAAATGCCAAAAAAAAAATTAAAAAAAATACCAAAAAAAAAAGAGAGGTTAGTTCTGTTGCTCTAAAAAAGCTATTAAATGTTGTATAATGAATGTGCATTATTGTTAATAGTTATTTCTCATACAATCATCTGTTATTGATTTTTCCCAAGCCCAAAGAGATTTAACAGTAAAGATATGCAATTTATAACTATACAGTCGGCTTAGAAATCGGCCGGAAGTAAGATCGGAATACATAACCTCACATTTGGTAAATATTAAACATTATAATTATTTTTAGCTTCTGATGTTGTATTATTCGCCCCAAATCCAACGCGAGGTTGAATTTTTCATTAGACAAATTAACACGAGTAATCTAACAATAGGTTGTGTTTTTCTGAAAAAAAAAACACGAGCTAATTGTTGTGATAATCGATTATTTCTATTCATTTGGAAGAGTTTTTTTTATTTTCGTTTCCAAATCATTCTAAGTAACCGACGTACGTATATTGTCCCCTTATTTTATCAGTTCTGTACGATAACAACTGAATATCATATTTTAGAAAATAAATGTACAGTAATGATGATGGTTCTTTTCGGATCGATGAAGATATGAACCTTTTTTAATCTCTTGATAATCATAAATAACTAACACATGCAGTTGGCAGGACTGCTGACGCAGGTGAGGGTATGTTAAATACAGGCACTGGCTGTGTAAACACGCCGCAGCGCTTCCTCTGGGGCTCGTACAGCACGTTCCCCTAATTACAAAAAATACACAATAACAACCTCCCTTCATCATCGTGTTGATTGTAGACTGACTGAGTGACCTGTCATCCCTATCCCGAGCTAATCACCATCCTCACTTCAAGGTTTAGGCGATTCGCCTGTTCAATGATTCCTTCCATCTCTTCCTAGGTCTTCCTACATCCCTTCAACCTTTTGGTTTATAATGATATGCTATCTTGTATCTTCCATTCTCTAAACATGCTGTTCCCAGTCTATCATTTATATTTCTAATTCACTTCTTATTTCTTCGGTGGACTAGTGGTTATGCTCCTTGCCTCTGTTCCCGAGGGTCGCGGGTTCAAACCCGGCCGGGGTCGATGGATTTTTTTAGGATGGAAAAATCCAAGGAGCGAGTCATCCGATAGGGACTTTAATCCATGGGTTCCCAGTCTGAAGATTTTTCTTCTTCTTCTTCTTCCTTCCAAGTATTAGCCCAAGGCCTGTTACGATCCTATAGAAAATTTTCACTCCAGCGTTTCATAGGACGGCCCACTGATCTTCGTCCTCTTGGTATATAATTATAAACAGCTTTGGGGATCCGATTTGAACTCATTCTTTCAGGATGGTGTTTCCAATTTAATAGGTACTGTTTAATATATTCCAAAATTGGCGTAGTCTTCAATTCTTTTAAGATATCGGTGTTCCTTTTCCGATCCCATCTGGTGTAACCCGCTGTTCTGCGCATGAATCTCATTTCACAAGCAGTTATTCTGCTTTCATGTTGTCTTTTTAGTGTCCATGCTTCACTACCATGAGGGGCACGCCGTAGCGTAATGGTTAAGGCACTGCGCTACAAGTCGAAAGGTCGAGGGTTCAAGTCCCGGTGGGGTCAGGATTTTAAACTGACCCAAACCTTCTGGCGGCACTATGGCCCTGGGGTCGACTCAGCCTCTAACAGAAATGAGTATCAGACGCTTGTTCTGGGGTAAATGCGGCCGTCACGCAGGGCTGACTACCCGGCTGACATCAAGTGCCGATTGTCCAGAAAAAGTGGGAGCCTTTGCCTGCCACTACCCCAAGGGTCTGCTGAGGCCTGTACTTTGCTTCACTACCATAGGTCAACACTGGTCTAGCCAAAGTGTTACATAAACGTAGTCTGAGGATTTTCAGGCTCCTTAACGATCCTTAAGCCTGAATGAAAAGTCCTCTAAGCAAAATTTACCGAATTTTCCCGTGCTAATACTATCTTGGTTTCCTAGATGTCAGGATGAGGCGGAACGCTGACCACGGACCACTCAAATGACATCTGTACGAAAACAAGTGTAACTAAATTAGTATGGTTCAAATTCTTCCCTGTAGAGGGAGAGCGCCTAAATCTCTGTTAAGGGAAACATGGGCTTACAAGATACAAGAAGATTTCTTCATTTCTTATGTCGTGCATCGTGGGCTGTCGTTCCTAGGAAAGTCATTTCTGCACTTTGTATTCTACTCGAACTGCTGCTTATAGTCACGGAATACACTACATTAAGACCAGCATCAATAAATGTGGCGAAGAAATACCTGCTGATAATGGAATAGATATTCTGAAAGACATTTAGACAAAAAGCACAGATATCTTGAGGACGACGGCACTCACCTAAGAAGGTACATATTTTAACTTTATTTTATTTTATCCTCAGGACTCACTACCGTACCATCCCCTGTATAATGACGTAGCCAGATCAAGGAGGGTTAGAAAAAGTCAGACCTCTGGCACCACCTTCAAGATACAGCAGCAGCGGCCCTAAGAACCATCAATGAAATAAAATCACATGCCCTACTATCAATAGACACAGCTGTGCAACTCTTCAATGCAAAAATAATGTCAATAATCGCATATGGGATAGAGATAGTTTGGGAACATCTGAAGATAAATTACTTAAAAATCTGGGAAAGCGTCAAGGCCTCCTATCTAAAGAAAATTCTAGCAGTCTCTAAATTCACTCCCTCGAGACTGGTCTATGTACTAGCAAGAGAACAGTTCTTCCTGGAAGACCTCAGAATGCGCTACGACCTGCCATCCACTAAAGCTTACAAACAACAGATGCAAGAGAGAAGACAGAAGCAGGATGTCATTCCTGAAGAATGCCCGCTGGTGTGGACGAAACAAGGAACTAAGGCACCAGATGCAGTCCACAAAGTGTGTGTGAATGTCACCATCAAATCGAAGACAGTTGTGGACTAAAGTGTACAAGATATCATCTGGAATTGTGTTCCAAAGTGACAAAGTTATTAGCGCAATACACCAATTAATTAATTTTGCCCGATTGTGCGCAATTATATTATTATTATTATTATTATTATTATTATTATTATTATTATTATTATTATTATCGCGTAGGCATAGCCTCTCCTTTGTTAGGAGTTAATTTTTACGTGAACTACATGGTCTTTATAGGAAGCCAGATATAATAAGAACAGTTAAATCTCGTAGACTGCGATGGGCAGGACATGTGGCACGAATAGGGAATGAATAGCTTGCATGGTAGCTTCTTGTAGGTAAACCAGAGGGAAAACGCCCAGTTGGTAGACCAAGAATGAGGTGGGAGAATAACGATAACTGTGATTTGAGGGAAGTAGATACTAAAGTAAAGTAATCCCATTACAGGCCTCAGGAGGCCCTTGGGGTAGTAGGACCTTAAGGCTCCCACTTTTTCTGCAGAATCGGCACCTGATGTCAGCCCTGCGTGACCGCCATTTTTACCCCCAGAACAAGCATCTGGTACTCATTTCAGTTAGAGGCTGTGTCGTCCCCAGGGCCATAGCGCCGCCAGAAGGTTTGGGTCAGTTTAAAAATCCTGACCCAAACGGGACTTGAACCCTCGACCTTTCGGCTTGTAGCGCAGTGCCTTAACCGCTACGCTACGGCGTGCACCGGGAAGTAGATTATACAGGGGATAATTGGAAATATTAGCTCAGGATAGGGATGTATGGAGATCGTATGTTCGCGCGGCCATCAAGCTAAGTGATCGATAGTGCCAGTGAGTTAGTTAGTTATGCGTGACGAACTTCTGTCGTTCCAGTACTTTACAATCAAACATTACAGTATCATGAACTGTAATAGTGACAAAAACCGACGCAACGTGACGAACTTAGAATTTTACAAATAAACGAGTGAAGGCAGAATGTTTCCCCTCAAACAGAGATCATAAACCCACTGGGTTGTAAAGTAACTCGTAAATCAAAAGTTTATATCTCCAATCTTATCTGGGACAACAAGCTTCCTGCACCTCTTTCATTCGTGCCACATCGTCTGTCCATCGCAGTCTATGAGACTTAACTGTTCTTATTACATGTGGCTTCCAATGAAGATCATGTAGCTCACTGTTATGTAGTCTTCTCCATTCACCTGTCTGTTCATCTCTCGTTGGTCCAAAAATGTTCCTAAGTACTTTATTCTCAAATACTTGTAATCTCCTTTCCTCTCTTAAAGTATGAGTCCATGTTTCGCACCCATATAATATAACTGGTAGAATAATAGTTTTATATATTTTCAGTTTAACGTTTTCTGAAAGGAGTTGGGACATCAAGAGTCTCTGCAATGCATAATAGCAAGCATTTCCAGAATTGAGCCTCTATGTTTAATTTCTTTGTGCATCTCATTCCTATTTGTGTTAATTGTTCATAGGTATTTGAATTCAGCCACTTCCTCAAAATTTCCCTCATTTGTCATTAGCTGTCCATTTCCATTATTTAATGAATTTCTACGTGTGACCATATATTTAGTTTTATTGATATTTACTTCCAGTCCTAATTTCTTAGTGTTACTCAATAGTGTGTGCGTGTTGGCCTTTAGTATCTCCTCGCTATCAGCCAGTAGTACTACATCATCAGCATAAACTAACAGCTTATTAATACCATTCAGTTGTAAGCCTTCCTCATTCTCTACAGATTTAATGACATGCTCTAGTACAAAATTAAATAGTAGAGGAGATAGTGCATCTCCTTGCTTCAACCCATTCTGGATTTCAAAAGTGTCCGAAAACTGTTTGCCTACACGCACCCTACTCTTTGTGCCATTTAGACACATTCGTATAAGTCTAACTAACTTTTTTAGGAATTCCGAACTCCAGCAGGATACTATATAACTTCTCCCTCTTAATTGAATCATATGCTTTTTTGAAGTCTACATATAGTTGATGTACAGTACCATTATATTCCCATTTCTATATATGGAAACATCTTCATAATTTATAAACTTTAATACAATACAAGAAAGGTCCACTTTAACCTCCACATTCGGATAAAGTGGACCCCAGAGTCCACCTTAGCTTTTAGTCTATTTTTAAGTTTATTTACTCTGTTAATTTACACAGACAGACACAGATTAATGTGAAAATATTTATGACTGAACATAATTAAAAAGCGTTGATATTTATTTAATATTTTGAAAAATTATTGTTGAGCCAATGCTTTCCAATCATTCCCTGTATAATCTACTTCCTCAAATCATAGTTAATGTTCTCCCACCTCATTCTTGGTCTACCAACTGGGCGTTTTACTTCTGCCTTTCCTACAAGAAGTTTCCAGGCACGTCTTTCATTCCCCATACGTGCAACATATCCTACCCATCGCAGTCTACGAGACTTAACTGTTCTTATTATATCTGGCTTCCTGTAAAGACCATGTAGTTCATTGTTATGTAGTCTTCTCCATTCACCTGTCTGTTCATCTCTCTTTGGTCCAAAAATTTTCGTAAGTACTTTATTCTCAAATACTTGTAATCTCCTTTCCTCCCTTAAAGTAAGAGTCCATGTTTCGCACCCATATAATATAACTGGTAGAATAATAGTTTTATATATTTTCAGCTTAACGTTTTTTGAAAGGAGTTGGGACATCAAAAGTCTCTGCAATGCATAATAGCACACATTTCCAGAATTGAGCCTATGTTTAATTTCTTTGTGCATCTCATTCCTGTTTGTGATTATTGTTCCTAGGTATTTGAATTCAGCCACTTCCTCAAAATTTCCATCATTTGTCATTAGCTAATTAAAAGAAGAAAAACAAAAAATTCAAAACAGGGGTCCAAATTACCCAAAGTTTCTATATATATATATACAGCAGGATCAATGATCAGTATTTTTAAAAATATTTTCATGTGAACAAACTTAATAGGTCGCTGTTCGGAATTCGGTGAAAAGTATATTTGACAGCAGCAGCGCGTAGCACAAATTAATTAGAGAATTCAATTTAAGTGTGTGTAGGCTTGTAAACAGGAGGAGGGGGGAGGGATGTGCGGCCATGTTAATGTTCCAGCACGTGGCGACGCCTGGCAGTTCCCGCGCTAATAATGTCGCACAACTCAATAAGTGAGAACCGCAAACTGTCCAACTGAAAACATTCTTGCGCAGTGATGATCCTGTTATGAAGAAGGTTTCTCACTCGTGGGTGTTGCAGACTGGTTCATTGCCCTCACCTCCCAACTCAGTGACACTATCGAGCCCGTAGGTTCATGGCCGCACCATGTAGCTCTCCACACATATTTTCCTGAGCTCTCGTGTTTTACCAATCCCCTGTATAATATACTTCACCGCCACACTGGACTAGTGGTTATGCTACTTAACTCGAGGGTCGCGGGTTCAAACCCGGCCGGGGTCGATGCATTTTTTAGGACGGAAAAATCCAAGGAGCAAGTCCTCCGGGAGGGACTTTAAGCCGTGGGTCCCGAGTGTAAACATCTTCAGGCTACAAAAACATCCTTAAGCCTGAATAAAGATGCCTCTGTGCAACATTTTAAGACGGAACATGAAATAATTCTCAAGCGACTGGAAGCTTTTGAGATGTGGATATGGAGAAGAATGGAACGTATAAAATGGACAGACAAAATAAAAATAAAGATGTGCTAGACAGAGTGGGTGAAGGAAGAATAATGCTGGAACTCATAAAGTACAGGACAATAAATTGGATTGGCCACTGGCTAAGAAGAAACTGCCTGCTGAAGGACGCTCTAGAAGGAATGGTCAACGGGAAGAAAGTTAGAGGCAGAAAAAGACATCAGACGGTAGACAACATTTAAAATAAAAGGTTTGTATGCGGATACAAAAAGGAAAGCTGAGTTAAGGAAAGAGTGGAGAATGCTGAGTTTGCAGTGAAAGACCTGCTCTTGAGCAGAACACTATGAAATGAAGCAAAATTTACCAACATCAACGTCCTAGTAGTACATTAGTTGCCCGTTAGGTGTCTCACTGAGGCGGTGTGTTGACCGCATGCCACTCGTGCCATCTTTGGACAAATAAAGTAACTAAAAATTAACTTGGTCAAGTAACTCCTAACAAAGGGGAGGCCATGGCCCAACAATGGGCCACGTCATTAGATAGATAGATAATCAATTCAGTTGGTGTTTACTTGATGAAAATCCATATTCATTAATTAAATAAAAATAAAACTTAGTTTTATTTGATTTTCATATTTTATTAAGATATAATTCAGTGACAGCTGTTTCGGTACACTGTACCTTCTTCAGACATGTTAAATTATGAATTGTGTTCCAACTGATCTAAGCAACAATACAACAATAATTTGAATGAATCGCCTTTGTTAAATTAAAAACTTTAAATAAATTATAGTTGTATTGTTGCTTAGATCAGTTGATATGTACTATAATAACACAATTCATGATTTGTTAACATGTCTGAAGAAGGTACAGTGTACAGCTGTCACTGAATTATATCTTAATAAATATGAAAATCAAATAAAACTAAGTTTTATTTTTATTTAATTAATAGATAGATAGATAGTTTACTTCCCTCAAATCATGATTAATGTTATCCGTCCACCTCATTCTTGGTCTACCAACTGGGTGCTTTCCCTCTGGTTTTCCTGCAACAAATTTCTATGACCCTCTTCCATTCGTCAAACATGCCCATCGCAGTCTACGAGACTTAACTGCTCTTAATACCTACAGAATGAAGCCATCTAAAATCGCGGTGTTAAAACAACAAGATTGCAATATTATGAGGTGGGGAACCCGTGCTGAATAGGAACTTGTTCAGGCCTGGCATCGAACACGGCGCTTCTGCCGCTGAGGCAAACACTGGTGGTCGCAGTTTCTACGTGACGGACATTTCATTAAAAGCAAGCCTTCTCAACCGCGTCTGACACAGGTTTGGATCGAGGGAAGTGATGGGATGAAGTCCAGCACATTGGAGATCTGTAAATAACATGTTGCCGGCCGAGGATGCCTCACGCACCATCTCAGGGGCAGATGAATGGAGAAATGATGAAATGAAACTTGTAACATGGGAGAACGGGAGAAACCTCAAGAAATACCTCACAACTCCGTTTTGAAACCCCAGCGGCGAGAGGCGCTACTTTTTGTGCGCGATAGTGCGTTTTGTCGTACTTACAGCAGTGGCGACCATCATTCAAAGTTCAACTTCCTACATTTCTGGGTTGCCAACCTAAATAACTACACTGTAATAAAATAACTATATTGTAGTATTACATATTACAAAACGCGTGCGGGAAGTAAAACCACTGCCCTCTATGTATACTACGTACAATGTATATACAAAAAATATCCAAAAGAAGTGTTAATATACATTATACGAAACAAATCATTGCATTTTAAATGAACTCAACTTTATTCGAAAAAATATAAAACAATAAATACATACTTGTCGCCATTTTATCACTGAATTGATGTCACGACCTCCTATACTTTCAACTAATAAACATTGGCCACACTGTTAACGTAAGTCAGTTGTTTATAACGAATGCAAATATTTCCAACAAGGATATTATTTTACTGTTCTTTATTATTTTGAAAACACCATCCTGCAAAAAATGATGTACCACGCACGTTTGTGAAGTGTTTTACAGAATCTCGGAAATTAAAAACCTCGCTGTTGCTCGGGTTTTAAACATTCCCAACCTCGCTTCTGCAAAAACCACTTCCCAACCTCGCATCGTAATACTTCTTACCAATGCTTCCAGGATGTCTGTAATCTCTCCTGGCATCGCGGAATTGCAACTCACTTCTTAAGTTGGGCACTTGGCAGGCGAGACCTTAACCTAAAGTTAACTTAAATCCAAACCACGAGACACCATAGGAATAATTTCCTTTAAGAAAAAATGTTAGTGGTCTGAGCGGGAATCGAACCCGGGATCCCACAGAAGCGATGTGAGGCCGGGGATTGAAAGTAATTATTCATGTTCTTGAAATGCTCAAAACTTATCGGCGAACCGTTACTTTCAGTGCTTGTACAGTAAATAGCTGCAGAGTGGCAAGTTTGGGAATCTGTCACTTTGTTCCCAACTTACAATATTTCTAACAAATCTTTCCATTTCTCGCGTTGACAGATAGAGGGCAGGCGCGTTCTCAACCCATAACCGACATTTTAGGAATTATCAAGCAGTGGCGTGCAGCCTCAAGTTCCATATAATTATATGCAAATCAACTATAATAATAATAATAGCGTCCACCGCTGTGGTCTCGAGGTAGCGTGCTGCCTTGTCACGCAGCGGGCCCGGGTTCGATCCCCAGTCGGGGCAGTTTTTCAGGTAGAGGTTTTATCGGGGTTTTTCCTCACCTGTAAGACAAATGTCAGGAAAACTTTAAGGCCCAAACGGTCCCCGAAATCATATGGCCATCATCATAATCATAATCATCATCACCATCATCATCCTTCACCGGTGTGGAAAGCAACGGGAAGCTACCACACCTACAATTCCCTAGTAAAGTTGCAAGCATAGCATGAAAATACTATGATTGCAGTGAAGGACCTGCCTTCGGGCAGAATTACTATGGATGGAATAATATCAGTAAAACTAAATATATGGTCACACGTAGAAATTCACTATATAATGGAAATGGACAGCTAATGACAAATGAGGAAATTTTGAGGAAGTGGCTGAATTCAAATACCTAGGAACAATAATCACAAATAGGAATGAGATGCACAAAGAAATTAAACATAGGCTCAATTCTGGAAATGCGTGCTATTATGCATTGCAGAGACTTTTGATGTCCCAACATCTTTCAAAAAACGTTAAGCTGAAAATATATAAAACTATTATTCTACCAGTTACATTATATGGATGTGAAACATGGACTCTTACTTTAAGGGAGGAAAGGAGATTACAAGTATTTGAGAATAAAGTTCTTAGGAATATTTTTGGACCAAAGAGACATGAACAGACAGGTGAATGGAGAAGACTACATAACAATGAACTACATGGTCTTTATAGGAAGCCAGATATAATAAGAACAGTTAAGTCTCGTAGACTGCGATGGGCAGGACATGTTGCACGTATGGGGAATGAAAGACGTGCATGGAAGCTTCTTGTAGGAAAGCCAGAGGGAAAACGCCCAGTTGGTAGACCAAGAATGAGGTGGGAGAACAACATTAACTATGATTTGAGGGAAGTAGATTATACAGTGAATGATTGGAAAGGATTAACTCAGGATAGGGATGTATGGAGAGCTTATGTCCGCGCGGCTATGAACCTACGGGTTCGATAGTGCCAGTGAGTAAGTAAGTAAGGAATAATAATAATAATAATAATAATAATAATAATAATAATAATAATAATAATAATAATAATAATAATAATAATAATAATCGTGACAAGTAGAAGGCCTGTTACGGTCTTAAAACCATCTCTTGTGAGGTCTTCCACCAGACGTTCCCTTGAAGGCCGGTAGTGAAACATAGGCAACGCCGGGTAATCAGCTAGTAACGTACCCTAGATAGTGACGCAACGATTGTAGATGGGTTGTAAATGGCATAGGTTCATACCTGCGTATTTTAAACGGATCACAAGATGGCCGCTGCTATAAACTGGAGCAGTAAAGCTGTTGGAATGATCGTAACTCAAGCGGAATCCAGCCAATAAGCGACAAACTTAATTGTTAACCAGTTGTTAAATGTAGTTCACAAAACGTCCGCAGTGGCGTTCTTCCACGCCTATATACTGCCTTCTTAAAGTTGTTGAAAAAGTAACTGCATCTCTGGTTCTCATTACCTCATATTATTCCATTTTTTGTGTTAAATAAAGGTACATTTACTATTTGCAGATGTACAGGATGAGGCATAATTCAGTTAAGAGGTTGCAAGGGGGAATACATATTAAGAAATGAAGTTATGCTAGAATTAGACAACAGCCCTGTGTTTGCAGCAGTACGAAACAACTCTGTTAGGCAGCAAGATGGTGCCCCACCTCACTACGGATTAAACGTCCGTGCATTTTTGGATGGCCATTTTGAAGAGTGAATTGTAAGGGGTGGCCACCTAGATCACCACACGCCGTGCGATTTTTCAATGTGGAGAATTTTGAAGCAGAAAGTTTTCAGTACAAAACCACAAAACCTGCAACATTTACGGAATTTGATTGAACAGGAATTTGAAAACACTTTTGTTAATTACTCTGGTCAACATACTTTTTTGTCTCATGAGTACCAATAGTTGTACTTAATGCAGTTTTTTATCGTGTTTTCAAACATGTATTCGGAATTTCTCCATCACCCATAGTTTTTTATTTCAATTTCAATTAATGGATTTAAATAATTGTTTTTCTAATAAACGTTTTTTCGTCCATTTGTGAATTGTAAAATAAAACGGGAAACACTTTCACCAGGAGATTTCAGCTATAGAAAAGAGATATCAAGACAAATGGAATCATAATATGCTGGCCGATTATTGTTGGACCATCAAGAGGGATGCTCCACAGTCGAAATATAGCAGAAAATCCTCATTTTTTTACTTTCTAGGTGAGTCCGAATGTTCGAATATTGTGTAGTTACGAATGTAGAAAATATTAAAGTGTTTGAAATTATAAATGCCTGTCTCTCGGAAACCATGCGTGATGGAGAAAAACCGATATCATATTTGAATTCAGGAGACAAAATACTATCAGAATCATACATTTTTCTTTCTGAGACAAAAAAAAAGTTTATTTTTTGTTGCTCAGTGTAATGGGAAATGGTGCGATAACATCTGCAAATCAGTGTTATAACGTTATAAATGCTTAAACAATAATGGAGGTCACATCGAACAATTTCGGTAGTTGTCTTCTTATATTACAGAAAATAATATATTTGCATTTAATTGACTTATGCTGCACTCTGTGTTAAACAGTTCCATCCTGAATTAGTTGACAACATTATTTCCTGGAAAATTAAACCTTGGCACATTTCTTGTATGAGTTCACTAACTCACTGACGCTATCGAACCTGTCCATACATCCATATCCAGAAATAATGATTTTCATTCATCCCTCGTATAAACTGTTTCCTTCAAATCATGGTTAATGTTATTCTACCGCCTTATTCTTGGTCTACCACCTGGACACTTTTCCTATGGTTTTCTACAAGGAGTTTACTTGCGCCTATTTTTTCACCATTCGTGCCACATGTCCTGCCTATCGAAGTCTACGAAACTTAACTGTTCTTATTACATCTGGTTTCCTATGAAGATCATGTAGCTCATTGTTATGCAGTCTTCTCCATTCACTTGTCTGTTCATCTCGCTTTAGTCCAAAAATTTTCCTAAGAACTTTATTCTCAAACACACGTAATCTCCTTTCCTCCCTTAAAGTAAGAGCCCGTGTTTCACATCCATATAATATAACTGGTAGAATAATAGTTTTATATATTTTCAGCTTAACGTTTTTTGAAAGGAGTTGGGACGACAAGAGTCTCTGTAATGCATAATAGCATGCATTTCCAGAATTGAGCCTATATTTAATTTTTTTGTGCATCTCATTCCTGCTTGTGATTATTGTTCCTAGGTATTTGAATTCAGCCACTTCCTCAAAATTTTCTTCATTTGTCATTAACTGTACATTTGCATTATATGGTATATTTTTAAGTGTGACCATATATTTAGTTTTATTGATATTTACTTCCAGCACCAATTTATTAGTCTTACTAAATAGAACGTGCGTGTTGTCCTTTAGTATCTCCTCGCTATCGGCCAATAGTACTATATCATCAGCATAAACTAACAGCTTATTAATACCATTGAGTTGTAAGCCTTCTTCATCCTTTAAAGTTTTGATGACATGCTTTAGTGTAAAATTGAATAGTAGAGGAGATAGTGCATCTCCTTGCTTTAACCCAGTGTGAAGTTTAAAAGTATCTGAAAATGTTTGCCTACACGCACCCTACTCTTTATATTGCTCCAAGACACTGTCAACAGCTGCCCGTGCGGTCAAGACCTATGACATAAACTGAAAACTTCTCTATTCTTTAAAAATGTCAAAATATTCATTTCATACGTGTTATAAATTAAAACAACATATGACGTACTGTGGAAACTACTACTTCCAGAATAACCGTCTGTTAGATTTAATTTTAACATTAGTACACACAGTGAAAAACAACCTTGGCATCTTGAGTTCAAATTCCAGATCAGATGTAACATTATTATCTTAAATTACAGTTAACAAACAAATTATATAGGGTGTTTAAAAACATGAAAAATACGTCAATATGTGTCAATGTTCAATTCGTGTGGGAAAATCTTGGTTTGGCTGTTATGAGGCGACAACATTTGGTTCTATATCACTTTCCTTTTTGTATTTGTACTTATATGTATCTAGCTCACTGATACTATGGAACCTAGGGGTTCATGGCCACGCACAAATAAGCTATCCATACATCCCTATCATTAGCTAAAGTTTTACAATCACTCCCTGTATAATTTACCCCTTTCAAACCATGATAATGTTATTTTCTCACCTCTTCTACTGGAGACTTCCCTACAAGAAATGTCTATGCCTCTCTTTCATTCCTCAATTGTACAAAACGTACCGTCATTGAAGGACTCGGGTGTAATGAGGAGGAAGGAGGACAATTCTAAACCCTTTATAGCGTTGTACGTACAATACACGCGGTGCTGTTAGACTTTGACGCCCAATAACGGCCAAACCACACATTTGAACACATACTCTATTCTGTTTTTAACACCCTGTACCAACATACAATAAATTAAGACATGCACATGCAGTGGCGTGCAGCTCCGTTTCAGTGGAAATAACTTGCTATAAAAGTTACCATTTTTAGCTACAACCAAGCGTAGCCCAACAAATTGTTTAATACAGGGTAAATATAGGCAATTTCGTGATGTGTGATACTTTATAAATAAATAAGGTCACGGGTTGGAGTCACTATTGTGTTGGGTCGTCTCACACTCTAACTGAAATGAGTACATGATGTATATTCTGGAGGTAAAAGCGGCCGTCACGCAGG
Organism: Diploptera punctata; assembly: GCA_030220185.1. Taxonomy (NCBI): domain Eukaryota; kingdom Metazoa; phylum Arthropoda; class Insecta; order Blattodea; family Blaberidae; genus Diploptera; species Diploptera punctata. The sequence goes on along the minus strand of JASPKZ010000456.1, from coordinate 103,220 downwards.
GTCGAGATCTCATGGGAGTCTCCTTATACCCCTACGGACTCCTAAGCCTAGTATTGGGACAGTTTTCGTTTTTTGTAAGTATCGATAAATCGAAAATCTTGTACCAATTTTTTATTGGGATAGCCTACTGTGATTTCAGCAGACTTGTTTTTATTATTTTTATACGTTAAAAACGTCCACTGGTGTTGTGTCTGGACAACATTATCATATTCGTCATGTTTAGTAATAATGTCTGTGTGTCTTTTCTTAAATGTTTGTGTTGTCTCGGAGGTGGCACCAGAATTGATCACTCATCTACGGATGCCCTCCGTCTCTTTCCGTAGCCAAATAAATTATATATGTGACCCAGAGTTAAAAATCCTCTCCTAAGGGTGGCGTGGGGCATGCAAAAGCAGGACTACCCACAAAGGGAGATGATAAACTAATAAAAAAAGATGTAACTGGAGAGGAAAATATGCCCCTGAGCCTGAATTTGAACCCGAGATCTCCAGCTGCAGGCGCTGCTGCACTAAAATTGAGTTACTTCCCGGAGCAAGCACAAATTCTCCTCTCTTCAACCTCATAGTCCCCTCTTGTGTTAATGGGAGTGATTCTAATGTGATGGGGTTTAGTAAATGTCATGGGAATTGTGCATCTCTGTGGTCTCGAGGTAGCGTGCTGCTTTGTCACGCAGCGGACCCGGGTTCGATTCCCGGTTGGGTGAGGTTTTTTTCGGGGGTTTTTCCTCACCTGTAAGATAAAAGTCAGGAAGCTTAGGGCCAACGCTCCCTGAAAATCATCCTTATCATTATCATCATCATCATCATCATCCTTCACCGGTGTGGAAAGCAACGGAAAGCTACCACACCTACAATTCCCTAGTAAAGCTGCAAGCATAGCATGAAAATGCTATGATCACAGTGAAGGACCTGCCCTCGGGCAGAATTACAATGGATGGTTGGATATGGGAATTAATGCTTCCAGACAAGTCACCTGTAGACACTAGTTAACTTAAGTAGATATATGGCTTGTTTTTAAATATTAACTCCTAAATAACTAAATTCATCTCCTGTAGGTCCCTAACCTTCTGGTCGGCTGCTGATCACACATCCACATAAATACATACAGGGTGTCAATAAATTACACCAGCAGTTTGAGTAAATTAAGATAAATAAATATCTAAGTAATTCCACTGCTCGGTTACGAACGGGAGGTGTTTGAAATGTCTTCTCACAGGTTCTTCCGGCTAGTTTACATGAATATTAAAGGGAGAAACAAATTCTGAATATAGTTTCATTGAAAAGTGAAATAAAGGCGAGGATCCAGTGTCGTAGATTCATATCACGTGATAAAAACGTTAAGACACCGCTGAACAAAATTGCTCGACCCTTTCTCGCCTAGATTTGAATTTCGACGCTAATGACCTGAGATGTTAAAGAGCGTCGTTAAGTAAAATACTAAAAAAATATTTTTACATCATCAGCAAGTCAACAAATGCCTTCGATAATATAATAATAATAATAATAATAATAATAATAATAATAATAATAATAATAATAATAATCATCATCTTCTTCTTGTAAGCCCATGTTTCCCTTCAACAGATATTTAGGCACTGTCCCTCTACAGAGTAGAACTTGAACCATACTAATTTTTTAGTTACACTTGTTTTCGTATAGATGTCATTTGAGTGGTCCGTGATGAGCGTTCCGCCTCATACTGACATCTAGGAAACCAAGCTAGTACTAGGACGGGAAAATTAGGTAAATTTTGCTTAGAGGCCTTTTCATTCAGGCTTTTTACGAGCCTGAAAATCATCAGACTCGGGACTCACGGCTTAAAGTCCCTCCCGGAGGACTTGCTCCTTGGATTTTTACATCCTAAGAAATCCATCGACCCCGGCCGGGTTTGAACCCGCGACCCTCGGGAAGAGGCAAGGAGCATAACCACTAGTCCACCGCGGCCGATTAATAATAATAATAATAATAATAATAATAATAATAATAATAATAATAATAATAATAATAATAATAATAATAATAATAATAATAATAATAATAAATATTATCACCAGTGACATGGGTTGGTGGTCAGCGTTTCTGACTACTGTTCATGAGGTCCCGGTTTCGATTCCCGGTCTGACCATAGTCATTTTTACAAAAAAGGAATTATTCCTGGTGTTATCTATGGTTTTGAATTTAAGTTTAGGTTAAGAACTCTCCTGACGCTTCATTACCATTTATCACCCATCATATCATCGGGGTAACGTAACTCCGCCTTCCAGGTGCGCCAACCTAAGAAATGGATTACAATTTTGCCAATACCAGGAGAGAAAAGCAGAAATGTCATAAAAGGCAAGCTGGTGTCATTAGAAAATAAATATATAAATGAAGAATTAATTTAAAATAAAATTCTTAACTGTGTCATATATCATGCTAAAAATGATAGAACATAAAAGGATGCCAGCTTTTAAATATTATTGGAAAATATGTTTTAATGGACTATTTAACTCAATGGGAATCAATGACCAATCATGTTTCAATGATTTCTGTTTTACAACCAATCAGAGTCGTGTTTCACGAAATATTTATCAGTGTTATGCTTACCATATTAAAGAAGGCTCCTCCTTTTTAATATTCTGAACAGGTCTGACCATTATTTTGCTGTGGCTGAGGGAGCAGTAAAGCCGCCATATTTGAATGTTCAAAATGGCAGAAACAAGATTTGGCTGCGCTTCAAATGAAGATATAGACGAAATACAAATTTGACAATTGTGTTTTTAAATAATGATATTACCGAGTTCTTTTTGATAATTCTGTGTTCAATAATTGTGTTTTTAAATAATGATTTTTACCGAGTTGTTTACTAAAAAATAAATTAACCTATAATTTTGGTTATAATATACAGTTTGATGTGTTAATTTTTTCTCCACTAGGGTGCATTCTTATAATATTGCGATGATATTTCAAGTTTCCCACGCCAGATGGCAATATATAACAAACATTATATGATCTTGTTGCAGTGGATGGAAAAACGAAACATAACGTTTCTCATTTGTTTTCAAACATCGCCGTTTACATTAAATAAATAAATATTTTAAAGTAACTATATTTAAATAATGATTTGTGAGTAAATAGCTTAATTTTATTCGTTAAATAGTCCTAACAAATGCCACTCTTGATTTACAAATTCTCTAGATAAATTCACTCCTCACTTCGTGAGTCGTGGGTTTATTGATAATTTGGAAATCACTCGTGGCATTACTTATGAGAAATACCTTTAAATCACACTACAATAAGAGAGAAATTCATGAGCCATTTTGCAGGACAGGCTTGCATGGGGTTGTCAGCACAAATTACTTAAATGTTAATTTACCAGTAGCACTGCTGGTGCAGGAACACCCTGTATATGACACTGTGCCCGGAGCTGCACTTGTTATTCTACGTCACGCTAACACCATTCAGCAACGTATAGCAGTTACGTATATCAAACAACACGCACAAATTTTGGAAACAACACAACATATATTCAACATTGTTATTTATAGCCGCTTCGATATTGTGTTTTTGAATTTGTAACCCCAGCGGCATCATGGGAGTGCTATGACATTGCCACGACATCTGGTGTCATGAAAGGGAACTGAGACTTGAGCATGTACAGTATGTTTCAAAAGTTATGGTACAAAATGTGAGGTGATAAGTAAAAATGAAGGGATATAAAAAGTAAACGTGGGTCAGGAAATTCATTTTTACGAGAAACGCCATTTTTTTGCTGGTTTAAGCTCAGTCAATAACAAGTATGGTTGGTGCCTCAACTTATCGGAAGCGAAACTTGGAGAAATGAAGGGTGGAGGTGAATGGACTCGCACCATTCTCACATTGCTCTCAGTTTTTTACCAGTGTCTGGAATCGATTAGTGGCTGTTGAATTTATTTTATCAAAATTTATTGCCTAAGTGTAGAATTCCACAAATATTTTAATGCCTCAAATGGGAGTCAATGACCAATCACGTTTCAATGAATTTTGTTTTACAACCAATCACAGTCGTGTTTCACCTCGATATTTATCGAATTTTGTTCACCAAAATAAAGAAGGCTCCTCCTTTTTTTAATATTCTGAACAGGTCAGAGTATTATTTTGCAGTGACTGACTCTCCAACAAATACGTTGAACATAGCAAATAATGAACAGATTCCTTCCAACTACACATTTGATAATTGTGTGTTCAATAATTGTATTTTTAAATAATGATTTTACTGAGTTGTTTCCTAAAAAATTAATTAATAACCTATAATGTTGTTATAATATACAGATTGATCTGTTTAATTTTTTCTTCACTAGGGTGCATTCTTACAATATTGCGATCCTATTTGGCAATAAATAGTATTATCAAGTTGCAGTGACGAACAAATAAAACATAACCAAACATTAATTGTTTGTTTTCAAACATCAACGTTTACATTAAATATATAAATATTTTAAAATAACTATATTTAAATAATGATTTGTGAGTAAACAGCTTAATTTTATTCGTTATATAGTCCTAAAAAATGCCACTCTTGATTTCCAAATTCTTTGGATAAATTAGAAATTACTTGTGATAATTTTAGATTAAAACATTTAAATTTTAACTGTACATATTTTATTGGTTTTTGTAACATATGCTACGCTATAATTCCTTCTACAACCCCCAGCCTTTCACGTCCGATGAGCTGTGGCACCAATTCCAATTAAAGATAGGTTACTGCACATAAAACAGCAGTCGACCCCTAAACTTTACAGTTGAGATACCAACCTAACTGTGAGGCGCTTGTAAAGTGCTGCAAACTTAACAACAATTAACGGGGTTCAACTGCGAAGGCAGGTAAGAAGTTACTCGTGATCAAATAATCATTCAAATTACCCCACAATTAATTAAGGGGGCTCAAGGGACACATTTCTGCACCCTATTCCACATTTTTCGTTAAAAATTCTAATTATTATTGATTATATTATTGATTATACAATGTTTTTCCCTCCATGGTATCTTTACCTTGTCGTGGTGGAGTGGCTTGCGTGCTTAAATGATCCTGAGAGCTATGCCGGCGGTAGCATTGCTGCCGATAGGGTTACCCATGCCGGACTGGTCGAAGGTGATAAGCCAGACGAAAAAAGTACCTTGGGCGAAAGAGTGACGATCTTTCACCGTAAAAATACAACCGTCAAGAAATGCGGACATGGGTTCATCTGGGGTAAAATTTTCCGGAGGTCAAATAGTCCCCCATTCGGTTCTCCGGGCGGGGACTACTTCAGGGAACCCATGCCAAAGGCTCAAACACAGGGACATGTTCCTAGGAACATGGAATGTTAGGACTTTATACAATAGCGGGGCACTAGAGATATTAACGCAGGAATTGGATAAATCGCCCTTGGATATAGTCGCTTTACAGGAAGTTAGGTGGCTAGGAGAAGGTAGTCAGGAATCAGGAAGCTTTGCATTATACTATGGGGGTGCAGAAAGACCTGCATTTGGAACGGGTTTTTTAGTCAGAAGGAGGATCCTATCCGCTATCCGAGATATTAAGTTTCTTAGTGATAGGATATCATACATAATTCTAAAGGGTAAACGACATGATTTTATAATTGTAAATGTACATGCCCCCACAGAAGATAAAGATGACAAGATCAAGGATGAGTTCTATGAAGAATTAGAATGCTTATTTGATAGCCTTTCACGATATCATATGAAAAATTGTCTTAGGAGATTTAAATGCAAAAGTGGGGCGGGAAGATATATTCAAACCAACAATAGGCAAATTCAGTCTTCATGAAGATAGTAACGACAACGGGGTTAGATTAGTCACATTTGCCACATCAAAGAATCTCATTGTTAAGAGCACAACATTTCAGCATAAGGATATTCATAAATACACCTGGACGTCCCCAGATGGAGAAACTCGGAACCAGATAGATCATGTATTAGTGGATAAACGCTGGCACAGTAGCATCATTGATGTTAGATCAGTTAGAGGGACAGACTGCAATTCGGATCATCATCTGGTCAGAGTGAAAATCAGACAACGGCTATCGCTTATGAGAGGAACAAACGCTAAAGATGATTCTGTAAAATATGAATTAAAAAACTTGAAAAATGATGAAATGCGGCAAGAATACCAAATCAAAATTGCTAATAGATTTGAAGTACTGGAATCTTCAGATGACAATGTGGCAAACGAAGAAGAAACTTATATAAATAAAGAATGGGAGGCTATAAGAGATACTATTAAATTGTCAGCATCAGAAAGCATTGGTTGTTTAAAAAAGAGGCAAAACAAGAAATGGTTTGATGAGGAATGTGCCGACATTGTAAAGAAAAGAAAGCTAGCAAAAATGAAATGGTTACACGAGCCAAATGAGGTAAATTTAGAGCAATTGGGTAGTATTAGACGGGAAACCACCAAGTTACTAAAGAGTAAAAAGAGGGAATATTTGAGAGAGAAGATTAATGATCTTGAAATGAATGCAAAAAATAGTAACATTAGAGAATTATATCAGGGAATTAGTATAGAGAAGAAAGGGTTTCAGGCTAGAACAAACATAATTCGGAATGAAAATGGGGATATGATTGCAGATTCTAGGAGTATATTAAATAGATGGAAAAGTTACTTTAATCAGCTATTAAATGTACATACAGAACAGGACATTGAGGAGGATAAGTTACAGACAGCAGAAATGCTAGTCGCAGAGCCAAGTGCATTAGAGGTTGAAATGGCGATTGAAAAATTGAAGATGTATAAAGCATCAGGTTCAGATGAGATCCCAGCAGAACTGATAAAATCAGGGGGAAAAAAATTGATGGACAAAATACGCTGGTTGCTTAGTATGATTTGGGAAAAAGAAGCTCTTCCAGATGAATGGAAGGAATCAATTATCGTACCAATTTATAAGAAAGGAGATAAAACTGATTGCAACAACTACAGGGGCATCTCATTACTTTCAACTTCGTACAAAATTCTAACAAATATATTAGTAAGCAGACTTACTCCCTATATTGATGACATTCTAGGAGATCATCAATGTGCATTTAGAAGAAACAGGTCTACAACAGATCAGATTTTTAGTATAAGACAGATTTTAGAAAAGAAATGGGAATATAATGGTACTGTACATCAACTATATGTAGACTTCAAAAAAGCATATGATTCAATTAAGAGGGAGAAGTTATATAGTATCCTCCTGGAGTTCGGAATTCCTAAAAAGTTGGTTAGACTTATACGAATGTGTCTAAATGGCTCAAAGAGTAGGGTGCGTGTAGGCAAACAGTTTTCAGACACTTTTGAAATCCAGAATGGGTTGAAGCAAGGAGATGCACTATCTCCTCTACTATTTAATTTTGTACTAGAGCATGCCATTAAATCTTTAGAGAATGAGGAAGGCTTACAACTCAATGGTATTAATAAGCTGTTAGTTTATGCTGATGATGTGGTACTATTGGCCGATAGCGAGGAGATACTAAAGGCCAACACGCACACACTATTGAGTAACACTAAGAAATTAGGACTGGAAGTAAATATCAGTAAAACTAAATATATGGTCACACGTAGAAATTCAGTATATAATGGAAATGGACAGCTAATGACAAATGAGGGAAATTTTGAGGAAGTGGCTGAATTCAAATACCTAGGAACAATAATCACAAATAGGAATGAGATGCACAAAGAAATTAAACATAGGCTCAATTCTGGAAATGCTTGCTATTATGCATTGCAGAGACTTTTGATGTCCCAACTTCTTTCAAAAAACGTTAAGCTGAAAATATATAAAACTATTATTCTACCAGTTATATTATATGGGTGCGAAACATGGACTCTTACTTTAAGGGAGGAAAGGAGATTACGAGTATTTGAGAATAAAGTTCTTAGGAAAATTTTTGGACCAAAGAGAGATGAACAGACAGGTGAATGGAGAAGACTACATAACAATGAACTACATGGTCTTTATAGGAAGCCAGATATAATAAGAACAGTTAAGTCTCGTAGACTGCGATGGGCAGGACATGTTGCACGTATGGGGAATGAAAGAGGTGCATGGAAGCTTCTTGTAGGAAAGCCAGAGGGAAAACGCCCAGTTGGTAGACCAAGAATGAGGTGGGAGAACAACATTAACTATGATTTGAGGGAAGTAGATTATACAGGGAATGATTGGAAAGCATTAGCTCAGGATAGGGATGTATGGAGAGCTTATGTCCGCGCGGCCATGAACCTTCGGGTTCGATAGTGCCAGTGAGTAAGTAAGTAAGTAAGTAAGTATACAATGTTTTTTGTAAGTACAAGCGTCGTCAAACTTTATATTGACTTCCCTCAAAGTGTAATTTTTCAATACGAAAATCACAATATCTTGAAAATTGTTGTTCGATTTCAATAAAATTTCGCACACAACTGTGTTATCACAATCTCTAGAGCAGTGCTGCCTGCTACCCGCATCGGGTGCACTCCCAATCAAACAACACAACTGACAAGTGAGTAGCAGTGTCTTACATTGTTAGCCTAACGAACGTAGGGTTGGACAGCAGTCTAGCGAGCACTTACCACTTCAGGTTTAAATTACTGTAAATTATATTGTCTACATTCAGACATTAAAAACAAACAAAATGTAACGGTACTTGAGATCACAATAGGGGTAAAGGCCAAAACACATTCCTCTACAATTCATAAATGCCAAGGGATGTACAAAATATTGCAAAATATATAACAGCGAGTGTACCTTAACTTCTGAGTTCAAGGCCATTAACTGCTGGCTAGTGTACCTCGTGTTTTGAGGCGGATGGGGTAGCAGGCCTGCTCTAGAAGATTCAAGCGATTCCCAATGAGCAATAATAGGGCAGTGTAGGGAGAAAATTAGGCCTATAACATCCCCTCCCATTGTGATACTTTTACACAGAGGTAAATAAACAAAACAACAGAAAAGCTGCAGCCGTTATAAATAACTAACTCACTGGCACTATCGGACCCGTAGGTTCAGAGCCGCGCGGACATAAGCTCTCCATACATCCTATCCAATCATTCCCTGTATAATCTACTTCTCTCAAATCGTACTTAATGTTATTTTCCCACCTTATTCTTGGTATACTAACTAGGCGTTTTCCTTTTGGTTTTCCTACAAGAAGCTTCCATAATCCTAACATGCCATGTTCCTAGGGACATGTCCCTGCGAGCCTTTGGCAACAATTCCCTGAAGTAGTTCTCGCCCAGAGAAACAAATGGGATACTATTTTACCAGCGGAAAATTTTACGCCAGTGGAACCCATTTCCGCGTTTCTTGACGGTTGTATTTTTACGGTGAAAGATCGTCACTCTTTCGACCAAAGTACTTTTTCGTCTGCTTATCACCTTCGACCAGTCCGGCATAAGTAGCCCTATCGCCAGCAATGCTATGACTCTCGGGGTCATTTAAGCACACAAGCCACTCCACCACGACAAGGTAAATATATCATTACATAAAACAATACAGGAAATCAAGGACGAGACTGAAAATGCAACATGGAAAGAAGCCGTAAAACCTGTCCCAGACTGGCCAATGGAAGAAGCAGTAGCAAAACTCCTAATGGACAAACACCTACACCTTATTGGCATCTCCTGTCTGGATGTCTTGCTTTGTGCAGTCGACAGAGAAGAGAACACCACCCGATTTTGTGTTAGAAATTTGTTTTCTTTTTATTTTTTGCAGTTTTATAATTGTATTCTTCTTCTTCTTCGGCTTTCCCCCATTTATAAGTTTGCCGTCTTCAGTTTCCATTTATCTCTATCATTCCAATCTCCCTCTTTCAAATTCCGATCATCCATTATAGTTCTGACGTAGGTTTTCCATTTCCATCTTGGTCTGCCACATTTATTTCTTCCAGGGGGGTGACCATTGGTATATATTTTTTGGCCATCTTTCATTTTCCATTCTTTGTACATGGATGGATGTGAAACATGGACTCTTACTTTAAGGGAAGAAAGGAGATTACCAGTATTTGAGAATAAAATACTTGGCCATAGCCGAGCGGTTAAGGTAAGAAGCCTTGGCGCAGAGCTACGGGACTTGCGCTGGTTCGAGTCTCCATGGGGGAAGACATTTTCTCATGGTATTTCGGCCAGTATGGGACCGGTGCCCACCCAGCATCGTGAGGCAATTGGGTAGCTACAATAAGTAGCGGCTCCAGGTTGAGGAACCAGCTATAACGGCTGGGGGACTCGACATGCTAACCACATGTCACCCCTACACTGGCTGTTGATCATCTACCTCTGTGATTGACACATGTGGATGTGAGGCCAGCAGCCGGCTGGTAAATGGGCAACCGCTGAAAAGTGGAAAGACCCTAAATCGGAAATCGGCAAATTTTTGGACCAAAGAGAGATGAACAGACAGGTGAATGGAGAAGACTACATAACAGTGAACTACACAGTCTTTATAGGAAGCCAGATATAATAAGAACAGTTAAGTCTCGTAGACTGCGATGGGCAGGACATGTGGCACGAATGGGGAATGAAAGACGTGCATGGAAGCTTCTTGTAGGAAAACCAGAGGGAAAACGTAGAGTTGGTAGACCAAGAATGAGGTGGGAGAATAACATTAACTATGATTTGAGGGAAGTAGATTATACAGGGAATGATTGGAAAACATTAGCTCAGGATAGGGATGTATGGAGAGCTTTTGTCAGCGCGGCCATGAATCTACGGGTTGGATAGTTACAGTGAGTTAGTTTTGTAATTGTAAGGGCAAGGATATTTGTAACAATGCCCCTGTATCATGCCCGAACTAACAAAACATGGCATTATCTCGTTTTTATGTTAATTTCCAGACCCAAATCAACTGACACTTTTCTGTCACTGTTCATTTTTACTTACAATCACTTTTGAAACACACTGGCGCAGGGACTTCCAGATCATTACTTTGTGTTGGTGTACATCCAAATGTCATGGCAACTGGACACTAGAGTTCTTATTACTGTTTGGGTACCCCAGAGTAACCCACACAATGTAACAACACAAATTACTCAACAACAACTTTACAATTTTTATCACAAGATGTCACTTGTGTATTTACAAAGATGGACAACACTTTGAACAACTCTTATAACACACAAGTTAAGTCTGGAAAGTGAAAGAGATCCGAGTGGAAAAATAACCATTTTTAAATGGTTTCCCTACCTTATCTATAGGACCTGTCCTTTATACAGGGCTACCAGAACAAATGTAATGCTGTATAACAAAAACTATTTCTGTATTTCGAAGAACTTTGCACTGTTAGCGAATTTCGAAGAAATGCAGTTTTTGAGGTTGTTCTCACCAAATGATTTTTGAAAAAAAATAGAAAAAAATTAATCAATGCTACTTACCAGACACCTAAAATGATGATGATGATGATAATAATAATAATAATAATAATAATTATAATAATAATAATAATAATAATAATGATGATGATAATAATAATAATAATAATCTTCTTCTTCTTCTTCCTTTCATGTGATAGACCTAGTGGTCTGTTACGGTCTCAATCCAACGTTTGAAGGGTCTGCCCAAAGATCTCTTGCCTGGTGGCTGGTAATTTAAGATCTGACGTGGTATTCTTGTTCTGATCATTCTTCGTACGTGAGATTTCCAGTTGTTTCTGTATTTTTGTACATATTCCATGACTGATTCTATTTGTAATTCTTTGAGAATGTCAGAATTCCTTTTATGGTCTGTTCTTGAGTAACCTGCAGTACGTCTCATAAATTTCATTTCTGCTGCAGTTAGTCTTTGTTCATCTACACTGCGAATTGTCCAGGCCTCACTGCCGTAACATAATATGGGTCTGGCCAGTGTTTTATAAATTCTAGTTTGTGTGTGTTGCTGTACTGTGTTTGGCTTGAAAATATTATTTATAATTCCTGTTACTCTGTTAAATTTTATAATTTTTTGACTAAAATATTTTTCTTCTTCGTATGTAACTTGGTATCCGAGATAGTTAAATGTGTTGGTTTGTTCTAATATTTTATTATTAATAACAATTTTACTGCGAACTGGGTCTTTTCCTAGGAAAGCCATGACTTTAGATTTTTCTGTTGAGATTTGCATGTTGTAGTTTATTGCCGTTTGGTGGAAAGAGTGGACTGAACGTTGTAGGTCATCTTCTGAATTCACTATAAACACAATGTCATCTGCAAATAATAGGGTGTCTAAATTATATAATCTATTAAGTGGTATACTGCCATGTGGTTGTAGTCTCCATTCTTTAATAATTGAGTTCATGTATATTATGAAGAGCATTGGTGAAAGACCACATCCTTGTATCATATATAGCTTTTATCAGTTGGTCTGGGATTCCATCATATTTGAGGATTTCTAATAATTTGTTTCTATTTACTTTGTCAAATGCCTTCTTCAAGTCAATAAACGCCATGCGTGTTTCAATATTAAACTCTCTGTGTTTTTCTATTAGAATTTTAATAGTGAAGTATCCATCTGCACAGGATCTTCCTTTTCGGAATCCATTTTGCGCTTCATCTAATACCTTGTCATAATAACCAGTTAATTTTGATTTGAGCAACTTGGTGTAAATTTTGTAGCCTGAGTCCAAAAGGCTTATTCCTCTGAAGTTATCACAGTTATATAATAATAATAATAATAATAATAATAATAATAATAATAATAATAATAACAACAATGAGTGAGTGATCGCTGTTTGTGCCACTGCGGGGATATGAGAGCTCGCTAGTGGGAAGTTTATTAACCAAGATAATTTAGTTACGTTTGTTTCCCTACAGGTGTCATCAAGGGTCATGTGGCTACGTGCTGACATCTACTAGGACACTGACATGTTAGTCGGATGGCTGAAGGTCGGCTAAATTTTGTTCAGAACTACTTTTTATTCTAACATGAGGTTTTTTTACAAGCCTGAAAATTTTCAGCCTCGGGATCCACGGCTTAAAGACCCTCCCGGAGGACCTGTTCCTTGCATTTTCTCATCATAAAAATTGATCGACCCCGGTAGGGTTTGAACCCGCGACGCTCAGGACTAGATGCAAGGAACGTAACCACCGCGGCCGGCGAACCCAGACTAACATTTGGAGATTTCGCTGATTTACACTTTTAATTGATGGCTATATCCCGAGTTTCTTCCCTAAATAAACTAAAATCGCAGCTTAGAGCGATGTCATTTTGGGTGCCTGGTCAGTAGAATTGGTGAAAATTCTAGAAATTGTTGAGATAGAGGAGAGTAATGTGGGGCACCCTGTAGGAACCAGACTGCATACGGAGGCTGAGCGTGTTAGCGGCGCTACTAAGTTACCTGTTTGTGTACTTGTGTCAAAGAAGGTGCTCGTAGTTTCCACTGTCATGGTGGCGAACGTCCCGTCGATGATCTGAGCACAAGAGTCCCTGCGGCCCCTGGAGCGGGACAGATCCTCGCTCTGCGACGACTGGCGTCTGAAGTTCCTGCAGCGTATCATCTCCTCGGTGGTGGACTGGCGCCTGAAGCCGCGGGCAATCAGGATCTCTTCGGTTGTGGATTGTCTTCTGATGGCGGGCGCGTGTGTGGGCGGCGGTGCAGACGTCCTGTTGCAGGGCGAGGGGTCACGTGACGAACAAGTGGATGAGGAGTCGGGAGATCGGGGCGGCATGCCTCGGCCCGTGATGGACGTGGACTGACGGCGCAGTCGGCCTCTTCTCCCGCGACCCACAGGCGACACGTCGCGCTCCCCCGCTGCGGTCCGGCGACAGGTGTGTGCGGGAGTCCCTGCGACCGCGCGGGTAGCTGGCGGAGTCAGGGGACAGAGAGTCCCGTCGTGCCTTGCGACCTGAGCTGTCCTCTGCGGATGTTGCGGGTAGGTCAGGCGACAGAGTGGGCTGGGAACCTCTACGGCCCCAGGGACCTGGGCAGCTCTCGTCTATTGCTGTGGATTGTCTCGGTAAGCGCGGGAACTTGCTTGGGGACGGCTCTTTCCCGCTCGGACGTCGCTCTGGGGACGCGTGCGACCGGGAATCCCGCCTTCCTTTATAGTACACCTGCAACACAACAAATGTTAGTGTGTTTTATTTTAAAAGGTTATCAGTCTCACCTAATAAACAGCACAGGATCGCGGTTTCCGGAACACTTGTTCCTGTATTCAGGTATTTTTTTCGTTTAATTTTACAAATGTATATGTTAATATTATTACATTAGTGTGGAAAACGAACTATTACAGTTCTTAAAAACATTTTACCACACGCTAACGTTGTGGTTCGATGAAGTGGCGACCACCAAGGTCGTAGCACGCACTGTACCTGCGTACACTCGCTACATCTTATGCTTAGAGTAATAAAGTGAAATGTGTTCATTTTCCCCTTAACATTCAACACTGTCACGAAATCAGCGCATGTTGGGTTGTGTAAATATAATTAATTGAGTCATAAATAATTAAATAACTATCGATTTATCTCCGACAGACGCAGGAGATCTAAACGTTCGACCTTGTACCTTCAGCAGGAAAATGTTACGTTTCCGGACAAACTTTGTTATCTACTCAGTCCCCTCTACAAGCCATAGATGTATGCATCATTCCATGCTAGTGAGTTCTATAGGAAACAAGTGATTGCTAGTAAAATGTTCGGCGAGATTAAAACACACTAGAGCCAATTGCCACCATGTATACTCACATATAAGGGGATTCTATCCCAGGAGTCCAACTACATTAGTGGGCCAGTTACGGTGAGAAAATGGGCAAGCAAGTGTACATCACATTAGTTTTGGCAAGTTAGGGTGAGAAATTGGGCAAGCAAGTGTACATCACATTAGTTTTGGCAAGTTAGGGTGAGAAATTGGGCAAACTAGTGTACATCACATTAGTTTTGGCAAGTTAGGGTGAGAAATTGGGCAAACTAGTGTACATCACATTAGTTTTGGCAACTTAGGGTGAGAAATTGGGCAAGCAAGTGTACATCACATTAGTTTTGGCAAGTTAGTGTGAGAAATTGGGCAAGCAAGTGTACATCACATTAGTTTTGGCAACTTATGGTGAGAAATTGGGCAAGCAAGTGTACATCACATTAGTTTTGGCAAGTTAGGGTGAGAAATTGGGCAAGCAAGTGTACATCACATTAGTTTTGGCAAGTTAGGGTGAGAAATTGGGCAAGCAAGTGTACATCACATTAGTTTTGGCAAGTTAGGGTGAGAAATTGGGCAAGCAAGTGTACATCACATTAGTGTTGGCAAGTTAGGGTGAGAAATTGGGCAAACTAGTGTACATCACATTAGTTTTGGCAACTTAGGGTGAGAAATTGGGCAAGCAAGTGTACATCACATTAGTTTTGGCAAGTTAGGGTGAGAAATTGGGCAAACTAGTGTACATCACATTAGTTTTGGCAAGTTAGATTGAGAAAATGGGCAAGCAAGTGTACATCACATTAGTCTTGGCAACTTAGGGTGAGAAATTGGGCAAGCAAGTGTATATAACATTAGTTTTGGCAAGTTAGGGTTAGAAACTGGGCAAACTAGTGTACATCACATTAGTTTTGACAAGTTAGAGTGAGAAAATGGGCAAGCAAGTGTACATCACATTAGTCTTGGCAACTTAGGGTGAGAAAATGGGCAAGCAAGTGTACATCACATTAGTTTTGGCAAGTTAGGGTGAGAAATCGGGCAAACTAGTGTACATCACATTAGTTTTGGCAAGTTAGAGTGAGAAAATGGGCAAGCAAGTGTACATCACATTAGTCTTGGCAACTTAGGGTGAGAAAATGGGCAAGCAAGTGTACATCACATTAGTTTTGGCAAGTTAGGGTGAGAAATTGGGCAAACTAGTGTACATCACATTAGTTTTGGGAAGTTAGATTGAGAAAATGGGCAAGCAAGTGTACATCACATTAGTTTTGGCAAGTTAGGGTGAGAAATTTGGCAAACTAGTGTACATCACATTAGTTTTGGGAAGTTAGATGGAGAAATTGGGCAAGCAAGTGTACATCACATTAGTTTTGGCAAGTTAGGGTGAGAAATTGGGCAAGCAAGTGTACATCACATTAGTTTTGGCAAGTTAGGGTGAGAAATTGGGCAAACTAGTGTACATCACATTAGTTTTGGGAAGTTAGATTGAGAAAATGGGCAAGCAAGTGTACATCACATTAGTTTTGGCAAGTTAGGGTGAGAAAATGGGCAAGCAAGTGTACATCACATTAGTCTTGGCAACTTAGGGTGAGAAAATGGGCAAGCAAGTGTACATCACATTAGTTTTGGCAAGTTAGGGTGAGAAATTGGGTAAACTAGTGTACATCACATTAGTTTTGGGAAGTTAGATTGAGAAAATGGGCAAGCAAGTGTACATCACATTAGTTTTGGCAAGTTAGGGTGAGAAATTTGGCAAACTAGTGTACATCACATTAGTTTTGGGAAGTTAGATGGAGAAATTGGGCAAGCAAGTGTACATCACATTAGTTTTGGCAAGTTAGGGTGAGAAATTGGGCAAGCAAGTGTACATCACATTAGTTTTGGCAAGTTAGGGTGAGAAATTGGGCAAACTAGTGTACATCACATTAGTTTTGGGAAGTTAGATTGAGAAAATGGGCAAGCAAGTGTACATCACATTAGTTTTGGCAAGTTAGGGTGAGAAATTGGGCAAACTAGTGTACATCACATTAGTTTTGGGAAGTTAGGGTGAGAAACTGGGCAAACTAGTGTACATCACATTAGTTTTGGCAAGTTAGGGTGAGAAATTGGGCAAACTAGTGTACATCACATTAGTTTTGGCAAGTTAGAGTGAGAAAATGGGTAAGCTAGTGTACATCACATTAGTTTTGGCAAGTTAGGGTGAGAAATTGGGCAAACTAGTGTACATCACATTAGTTTTGGCAAGTTAGAGTGAGAAAATGGGCAAGCTAGTGTACATCACATTAGTTTTGGCAAGTTAGGGTGAGAAATTGGGCAAACTAGTGTACATCACATTAGTTTTGGTAAGTTAGAGTGAGAAAATGGGCAAGCTAGTGTACATCACATTAGTTTTGGCAAGTTAGGGTGAGAAATTGGGCAAACTAGTGTACATCACATTAGTTTTGGCAAGTTAGAGTGAGAAAATGGGCAAGCTAGTGTACATCACATTAGTTTTGGCAAGTTAGGGTGAGAAATTGGGCAAACTAGTGTACATCACATTAGTTTTGGGAAGTTAGATTGAGAAAATGGGCAAGCAAGTGTACATCACATTAGTCTTGGCAACTTAGGGTGAGAAATTGGGCAAGCAAGTGTATATAACATTAGTTTTGGCAAGTTAGGGTTAGAAACTGGGCAAACTAGTGTACATCACATTAGTTTTGACAAGTCTAGAGTGAGAAAATGGGCAAGCAAGTGCTACATCACATTTAGTTCTTGGCAACTTAGGGTGAGAAATTGGGCAAAGAAGTGTACATAAACATTAGTTTTGGCAAGTTAGGGTGAGAATTGGGGCAAACTAGTGGACATCACATTAGTTTTGGCAAGTTAGAGTGAGAAAAATGGGCAAGCACTGTGTACATCACATTAGTCTTGGCAACTTAGGGTGAGAAAATGGGCAAGCAAGTGTACTATCAAATTAGTTTTGGCAAGTTAGGGTGAGAAATTGGGCAAAATAGTGAACATCACATTAGTTTTGGGAAGTTAGATTGAGAAAATGGGCAAGCAAGTGTACATCACCATAGTTTTGGCAAGTTAGGGTTGAGAAAGTTGGCAAACTAGTGTTACATCACATAGTAGTTTGGGAAGTTAGATGGAGAAATTGGGCAAGCAAGTGGTACATCACATTAGTTTTGGCAAGGTTCGGGTGGTAGAAATTGGGCAAGCAAGTTTTACATCACATTAGTTTTGGCAAGTTAGGGTGAGAAATTGGGCAAACTAGTGTACATCACATTAGTTTTGGGAAGTTAGATTGAGAAAATGGCGCAAGCAAGTGTACATCACATTAGTTTTGGCAAGTTAGGGTGAGAAATGGGCAAGCAAGTGTACATCACATTAGTATTGGCAACTTAGGGTGAGGAGACAAAATGGGCAAAGCAAGTGTACATCACATTAGTTTTGGCAAGTTAGGGTGAGAAATTGGGCAAAATAGTGTACATCACATTATTTTTGGGAAGTTAGATTGAGAAAATGGGCAAGCAAGTGTACATCACAGTAGTTTTGGCAAGTTAGGGTGAGAAAATTTGGCAAACTAGTGTACATTCACATTAGTTTTGGGAAGTTAGGATGGAGAAATTGGGCAAGCCAAGTGTACATCACATTAGTTTTGGCAATTTAGGGTGAGAAATTGGTGCAAGCAAGTGTACATAACATTAGTTTTGGCAAGTTAGGGTGAGCAATTGGGCAAATACTATGTGTACATCACATTAGTTTTGGGAAGTTAGATTGAGAAAATGGGCAAGCAAGTGTACATCACATTAGTTTTGGCAAGTTAGGGTGAGAAATTGGGCAAACTAGTGTACATTCACATTAGTGTGGGGACGTAGTTAGGGTGAGAAAACTGGGCAAACTAGTGTACATAACATTAGTTTTGGCAAGTTAGGGTGGAAAAGAAATGAGAATTGGGCAAACTAGTGTACATAACATTAGTTTTGGCAAGTTAGAGTGAGAAAAATGGGGAAGCTAGTGTACATCACATTAGTTTTGGCAAGTTAGGGTGGTGAGAAATTGGGCAAACTAGTGTACATCACATTAGTTTTTGGCAACAAGTTGAGTGAGAAAAGAAAGAAACGGGCAAAGCTAGTGATACATCACATTAGTTTTGGCAAGTTAGGGTGAGAAATTGGGCAAACTAGTGTACATCACATTAGTTTGGGTAAGTGAGAGTGAGAAAATGGGCAAGCTAGTGTAACAGCACATTAGTTTTGGCAAGTTAGGGTGAGAAATTGGGCAAACTAGTGTACATTCACAGTAGTTTTGGCACGATTAGAGTGAGAAGAAAATGGGGCAAGCTAGTGTACATCACATTAGTTTTGGCAAGTTAGGGTGAGAAATTGGGCAAACTAGTGTACATCACATTAGTTTTGGGAAGTTAGATTGAGAAAATGGGCAAGCAAGTGTACATCACATTAGTTCCTTGGCAACTTAGGGTGAGAAATTGGGCAAGCAAGTGTACATCACATTAGTTTTGGCAAGTTAGGGTGAGAAATTGGGCAAACTAGTGTACATCACATTAGTTTTGGCAAGTTAGAGTGAGAAAATGGGCAAGCAAGTGTACATCACATTAGTTTTGGCAGTTTAAGTTGAGAAAATGACCAAGATAGTGTACATCAAATTAGTTTGGGCAAGTTAGGGTACATCACTTTAGTCTGGGCAAGTTAGGGTGAGGAAATGGGCAAGATAGTGTACATCATATTAGTTTGGGCAAGTTACGGTGCGAAATTGGACAAGCTAGTGTACATGACGTTAGTTTGGGTAAGTTAGGGTGAGAAAATGGGCACGCTAGTGTACATCAGATTAGTTTGGGCAAGTTAGGTGAGAAAATGGGAAGCTAGTGTACATCGCATTAGTTTATACAAGTTAGAGTGTGAAACTGGACAATCTAGTGCCATCGCATTAGTTTGGACTAGTTTCGGTGAGAAAATGGGCAATCTAGTGTACATAGCATTTGTATGGGCACGTTAGGGCGAGAAAATGGGCAAGATACTGTATACCACATTAGTTTGGGCAAGTTAGGTCGAGAAAATGGGCAAGCTAGTGAACATCACATTAGTCTGGGTAAGTTAGGTTGAGAAAATAGGCAAGCTAGTGTACATTACATTACTTTGGGCAAGTGAGTGTGAGAAAACGGGAAGCAAGTGTAGATCACATTCGTTTAGGCAAGTAGGCTGGGAAAATGGGCAATCTAGTGTCATTGCATTAGTTTGGACAAGTTAGGGTGACACATTGAGCAGGCTAGTTTACGTCACATTAGTTTGGGCAGGTTGGGGTGTGAAAAATGAAAAGACAGTGAACATTACATTAGTTTGGACAAGTTAGGGTGAGCAAATGGGCTAGCTAGTGTACATCACATTAGTTGGCAAGTTATGGTGAGAAGAATGGGAAGAGAGTGTACATCTCATTAGTTTGGGCAAGTTAGGATGAGAAAATGGGCAATTTATTTTACACCACATTAGTGTGAGCCAGTTAGGGTGAGAAAATGAACAAGTTAGTGTACATCAAATTAGTGTGGATGAGTTATGGTGAGAAAATGGGCAAGCTAGTGTACATCACATTAGTTTGGACAAGTTAGGGTGCGAAAAATGGCAAGATACTGTACATCTCATTAGTTTGGGCAAGTTATGGCAAGGAAATGGGCTAAATAGATAAATAACATTAGTTCGGGCAAGTTACCATGAGGAAGTGTGCAAGCTAATGTACATCACATTAGTTTTTGGAAAGTTAGGGTGAGAAAATGAGGAAGCCAGTGCAAATCATGTTACTTTGTGTAAGTTAGGTTGAGAAAATGGGCAATACAGTGTACATTTCATTAGTTTTGGCAAGTTAGGGTGAGAAAATTGGCTAGCTAGTGTACATTATATTAATCTTTGGCAGGTTAAGGTGGGAAAATGGCCAAGAAAGTGTACATCACATTAGTGTGGTCACGTTAGGGTGAGAAACTGGCTAGAAGTGGACATCAATTAATTTTGGAAGTTAGGGTGAGAAACTGGCTAAGATAGTGTACATCACATTAATTTTGGAAAGTTAGGGTGAGAACATGTGCAAGCTAGTGTACATCACATTAGTGCGGGGTAGTTAGGATCAAAAAATGGGAAGCTAGTGTACATTGCATTAGTTGTGGCAAGTTACGGTGTGAAGATGGGCAAGCTAGTGTACATCACATTACTTTGAGCAAAGTATGGTGAGAAAATGGGCAAGTTAATGTACATCACATTAGTTTGGGCAAGTTAGCGTGATAAAATGGGCATGATAGTGTACGTCATGTTAGTTTGGGCAAATTACGATGACAAAATGGGCAAGCTATTTTACATCACATTAGGTTGTCCCAGTTAGGGTGAGGAAATGGGCAAGATAGTGTACATGACATTAGTTTGGGCAAGTTAGGGTGAGAAAAATTGCAAGATATTGTACATCTCATTAGTTTGGGCAAGTTATGGCGAGAAAATGGGAAATCCAGTGCACGTCTCACTAGTTTGGGCAAGTTAGGGTGAAAAAATGACAAGATAGTGTACATCTCATCAGTTTGGGCAAGTTAGGGTGAGAAAATAGGCTAGCTGGTGTACATCACATTAGTTTTAGCCAGTTAGGGTGATAAAATAGACAAGCTAGTGTACATCACAATAGTTTGGGCAAATTATGGTGAGAAAATGGGCAAGCTAGTGTACATCACATTAGTTTTGGAAAGTTAGGATGCGAAAAAGAGCATGATAGTGTACGTTCATATTAGTTTGGGCAAATTAGGATGAGGAAATGGGCAAGGTATTTTACATCACATTAGTTTGGCCCAGTTAGGGTGAGGAAATGGGCAAGATAGTGTACATCACATTAGTATGGGCAGGTTAGGGCAAGAAAATGGCCATGATAGTGTCCATCATATTAGTTTTGGAAAGTTAGGGTGAGAAAATAGGCAAGGTAGTGTACATCACAATACTTTGGGTATGTTAAGGTGAGAAAATGGGCAAGCCAGTGTACGGCTCACTAGTTTTGGCAAGTGAGGGTGAGAAAATAGGCTAGCTAGTGTACATTACATTATTGTTTGGGAGGTTAGGGTGAGAAAACGGCAAAATAGTGCACATGGCAATAGTTCGGACAAGTTAGGGTGAGAGAATGGACAAGATTGCGTACATCACAGTAGTTTGGGCAAGTGAGGGTGAGAAAACAGGAAGCTAGTGTACATCACATTAGTTTAGACAAGTTAGGGTGTGAAAATGGGCAATCTAGTGTCATCGCATTAGTTTGGACAAGTTAGGGTGAGAAATTGCGCAAGCAAGTGTACGACACATTAGTTAGGATGAGAAAATAAGCGAGACAGTGTACATCACATTAGTTTGAACTAGTTAGGGTGAGAAAATGGCAAGCAGTGTACATCACATTAATTAGGACAAGACAGGGTGATGAAATGGGCAAGCTAGCGTACATCGCATTAGTTTGGGCAAGTTAGGGTGAAAAAATGGGCAAGTTAATGTACGTCACATTAGATTGGACAAGTTAGGGTGTGAAACTGGGCAAGCTAGTGTACATAGTATTAGTTTGGGCATGTTATGGTGAGAAAATGGGCAAGCTAGTATATTTCACATTAAAATGGACAAGTCAGGGTGAGAAAATGGGCAAGCTAGTGCCGGACAATGGCATCTTTTAAAAGAAATCTAAATGTATATTTGCTCTAAACTCGACTTCATTATTATCCAGTGTAAGATATATATATATATATATATATATTAATTGGTGTTTCCCGTATAATGTATCATATTTATATTATTATTATTATTATTATTATTATTATTATTATTATTATTATTATTATCGTATTACCCTATAAAATTATGTTTGTACATGACATTTATATTGCTACATTTATTGTATCTTTAACTGTTTATAATTAGTATAGTGTATATCTATATTTGTCGAATATTTATTTGTATTTGTGCTGGTTGAGTGGAAGAGAGGGCTTTATGGCCTTAACTCTGCCAGAATAAATAAAGTATTATTATTATTATTATTATTATTATTATTATTATTATTATTATTATTATTATTATTATTATTATTATTATCACAATAATTCGGACAAGTTAGGATGAGAAAATGGGGAAGCTAGTGTACATTACATTAGTTGTGGCAAGTTAGGGTGAGAAAATGTGCAAGATAGTGTACACAAGATTATTATGGGTACGTTAGTGTTAAAAAGTGGACATGTTGGTTTTTATCACATTATTTCAGCATTTTTAACGTGTTTTATGATAAGATGGCTACACTGTCTGAGCAATGACTGATACTAAATTTACGTTGTAAATATGTAGTGTTTAGGTTACTTTCAACTGTACTTCTCACTTATTTTCAAACATTTCTCACATATTTTTTTGAAAAAATCATCGATGTTTCTCTCCGGTAATTGTTTTATAATCTGGAGCAATAAATTGTGTGTTTTTCCGTTTTTTATTTGCATGTATGTAGGTGGTAAGGTGGCATGGAGTGCCCAAAGTGAAGTTACACGTATATCCAGTATTGTTAAGCTATGTCTGAATGTCTGAAGTAAACATTATGTGGTATAATCATTGAAATTTATCGCAGACATTTTTTTGATAACTCACCTCATAAATTTCGTGTTTTTCGCGAAACCGCGGTTTTGAAACGTATTCACGTCCAGCTTCAGCCTTACCTCCGACTGATGAAATTCTTCAGCCGTCAACTCTTCATATTTTTAAACAAGTGGAAAACCCTTTAGTATTAACAGTTTGGGAGAAGATATACATTCGGAAAAATAAATATAGATAAATGAGTTTTGATATTCCTAACAAACAAAATTTGACTTCAACGTTCATAATCTCTACCATAGATGGCAGCGCTGAAGATAGTGACAATAGAACAGTTGACGGCCGAAGAATTTCATCAGTCGGAGTTGTGTCTGAAAATGGACGTGATTAAGTTTGAAACCGCGGTTTCGCGAAAAACACGAAAAATATGAGGTGAGTTGTCAAACAATCTTCTCCGATCAATTTCAAAGCTGTATCTACTTTTATATTGACACCAGGTCACAAGATAACAGTCTGCTAACAATCTCTCTGCATAGCACTTCCTCTTATTCTACTTCCTTCACAGTAGCCTCTGCCCGCTCCTGGAATTCTCTTCCTCAAGATATCAGGGGTTGCTGCACACTTGGCACTTTTAAGTCACGCTTATACAGTTACCTGTTGTCTAATAATTAATTTTTCTCTATTTATTTAAATTTATACTATGTCATTAATAATCTTTCCCTAGTTTTTTTATATATCTTGTACATATTATATATTTAATTCGTTAAATTTAGAGTAAATCAAAATACATTACAAATATTAATTGTATTGTATTTATAACATGTAATCGTTTATGTTTATTGTAATTTAGATGTATGACTATTTTTTGTACTTTTTATTACCTGGTTGGGTGGTAAACAAGGCCTTAACTCTGCCAGGTAATTATTATTATTCTCTATCTATCTTCAGGTTTTTACAGCCGCTGCCGTCTTCCTGTGCCAAACCTCCAAAGCCTACGGTCTTGGGCATCTTCGATGCTTAGCCCTCTAGCTTGCATTACTGTCTTCATGTTTTCCTTCCATGTTAACCTTGGTCTTCCTCTTTTTCTTCTTTCTGTTAGGATGCCATTCATATAGTTGCTTCGGCCATCGCTCATCTTCCATTCTTAAAACATGTCCTAACCACTTTAATTTTTTATGTCAGCAAAAATCTATTGCCTATTGGGATCCCCATACCTTTGCAGCTTTGTTTCCATTTCGTTAATATAAATTCTACATAAATATTAAATAAAACTGGTGATAGACTGCACCCTTGTTTCAATCCCTTTGAGGTGTTTATAGGATTAGACATTATATTTCCCATTTTAACATAAGCGGAGTTATCTTTATAGGTTTGTTTAATAATTTCTATTAGGTTTCTGTCAATATTGTATTTCTCCAATACTTCCCATAATTTGTTCCTCGGAATTGAGTCGTAAGTCTCTAAATCTATCATTGTCAAATGGGTTTCTTCTCCAACTGCAGTCCGTTTTTCAATTAACTGTTGTATTGCAAATATATTGTCAACACATGACCTTCCTGGTCTGAATCCATTTTGATCTTCTCCTAATTTGTCTTTAACATCTTTTTGTAACTTTGTTTTTAATAACTTCGTAAATATTCCATATAATGTGTTATTTATACTTAGTCCTCTGTAGTTTTTTGCGTCTCTTCTATCGCCCTTCTTGTATATTGGTACTATGTAGCTTGTATATTGGTACTATGTAGCTTGTATATTGGTCCTATGTAGCTTATTTAATTATTATTAACTAGGTAATACCCGGCGTGCGCTGCTGCGCCGAAACAAATGAAAATAAATGTGTTTTTATGTTTAGTTGAATTAGTGAAAGGAAACATGATTGTAAATGTATATCGTAATTATTTTTAGATTCCCCGTGCTGATTACCCGGTGTTGCCCGGGAATTGTGAGTATCCGTTAAAGAATACCCGCCATGTACCGCTAATGCTTGCACAGGAATCTACGTACTTGTCTCGATCTTCTTGGCATCAATGAAAGACAAAAATGGTTATTGTGAGTTATCAGTAAGAGATAAACATATGCTGTCGCGGACTTTTTTGTAGAGTTTTTTGAGATATTCAATTCTGTGTACATTAATTTTGTGTATTTGTTATGGTTTAGGCAGCGTAAGCCATTTAAGCGCCCAAAGAGCTACTTTTTTCACGTTTTCCACTACATAGGTCGATTTTTAAGGGTGTAGGAGTTGAGTATCACAACTCTCTTATAGCCTATGTTCATCCTGGGAATCTTCTGAACATTTTGCAAAAAGCCCCATCACAATCGGATCAACGGTATGGCCGCGAATAAAGTACGAACAAACAAGCAAACATTAATTTTTTAATAGTGAGTGGAGAACATGTATTTTAATCGACTCACCTCGTACATTTTCAAACTTCTTTGATACCGACGGTTTCAGACAATATCATGTCCTTCATCAGTCATGGCGTCCACTGATGAAATTCTGTGATTGTTAATTTCTTTAGTGACATCACCTCTTGTGCTGCCATCTTTCGTTGGGATTATAAACTTTGTAATTAAATTTTTATCCACCGGAATATCGAAATTCATAGATTGATATTTATTCTTCTGAATGAATATCATTTCCCAAATTGTCAATTCCAACGGTTTGTCCAACTGTTTTAAAAGTTTCGCTTCTTTTTCAATTTTATGATGTTCTAGTAAACTATGTGCAGCTATTGCTGATTTTTCAATCTCACAATTTTTAATATTTCTAAAATGTTCTTTAGCGCGTGTTTCTAAATTCCTTTTTGTTTTTCCTACGTATACTTTGCTACAATCATTACCATTATACATTAATTTAAATATATTATTTTTTATATTAGATTAACAGAGATAATTATAGTAAGATATTTATTTTTAAAACTAGAACCCATTTTGACAAGTGTTGTACCTGTGTGGTGGAGTCCCTGCGAGAGGACAGCATGGGGTGAGTGCTGGACACGGGTGTACTAGCTGCGGTGGTGGTAGTAGTAGTGGAAGTTGGTGGTGCGGATGTAGAGTTGGTGCCACCAGGCGGTGAAGACGAGGTGGCGGTGCTTGTGGTGGCCGGCACCAGGGCCGGTGAGCTGGTGTTGCTGGGAGAGATGGCAGGCGGTGTTGTGGATGACATGATGATTGTCGGGGGCGGCAGTGCCTGTTGCGGTTCGGGGGTGGAAGTACCGAAACCTGAAACAAGACCACCTCTGAGTCATCATGTGTATCCATCGAAACTAGCCAACACATCAAGTTGAAAGTTGCAAATTTGCTCTATAAATTGAGAAATAAGCTCTAAAAATATATAATTATGCTCTATTAGTGGATATATATGCTCTAAAAGCTGCAAATTTTCTCTATAAATTGAGAAATAAGCTTTAAACATGTATAATTATGCTCTATTAATGGATAGATATGCTCTACAAGTTGATAATTATGCTCTAGAAATTGAGAAATGAGCTCAATATATTGGTAATTGAACAGTTGCCCCGAAAACAGATCTATCCGACAAACTACAAATTGTTGGGGGAAAAAAAAACATATGTTCATTTTGAGGCTGTTACCTTTATTATATCACATACATTTTAATCTCTCATCCTATTGGAAACATATACAGACATTGAATGTAAAATAACTTGCTAATAACTAAATATTAACAATTTAATACAGAACAGAATGGAAAAGTGATCTATCTCTATAGAGTGGGAAAATGATCCAAAACATATTTAACTAAAAATGCTACAATGATAAATAGAAAATACGTATTGAACACTGATTCTGTTACAAATTTTTAACTTAATTTTCAGTACGTCCACTGCTGTGCTCTCGAGGTAGCAGGCCCGGGTTCGATCCTCGGCCGGGACAGTTTTTCTGGGTGAGGTTTTATCAGGGTTTTTCCTCACCTGCAAGACAAATTTCAGGAAAACTTTAAGGTCCAAACGGTCCCCGAACATCATAGGGCCATCGCAATCATCATGATTCATATTCATCTTAGATTAAGCTTAGGATTAGGGACTCTCCTGGCGCACCACTATCATCACCTATCATATAATCGGGGCAACGTAACTCCGCCTTCCAGGCGCCCCAACCTCAGAAGTGGGTTACAAGTACGCCAATGCAGGAGAGAACACCAGGAATGTCGAAAGATAACCTGGGACATTTGCAAAAAAAAGAAAAAGATTCAGTGCTTATTTTTCACTTAATTATTTCGTTACATTCTTTGTGTCTTTCTTATTTTCACTCAATTTCTCTAAGATTCTGATTAGAATTCACGGAACTGTGGTGGAATGAATTTGCACATGTGCAGTAATTGTTTTTCTGCACTGCTACTCGTTATTTGGCTAACTGTTTCCGCCATTTTGTTACAGATATATCACTATTCGCTTGAAAGCCAATTTAAAAAATAAATAAATAAAACAGGTCTGGAAGAGAGCATGGATAGTTTTACACGCACCACCACGCCGTAATACTCTCCGGATAGATCATTAATTCACCGAAAACTCAAGTTTCGAATTTTTGTGGGTTGGATATATTTTCGGGCCAACTATTCAATTATGCTCTATAAATTGAGAAATACACTCTATAAGTTCATGATTTATGCTTCAGTAATTACAAAACATGCTCTATAAATTTATATTTACACTCTAGAAGTTGATAAATGTGCTCTCTAAACTGACAATTGTCTCACACAAACATGCTGCAAAAATTGGAAAATATTATACACACAATGACAAGTGCGCTGAACACATTAAAAAAAATCTCTAAAAATTGAGAAATGTGCACTAATTTATTTTTAAATTGTCAATTAATTTTCTCATAATTTTATCCACATAAATTGCCGACGACGGAAATAATTACCTTCAAGAAAAAATTCATATGCCATGAACGGGAATCGAATTTCGAGCCTCTGGTGCTGTAGTCAGAAGCTCTGACCACAAGACAACGGGCTTGCTCTACTTGAGAACATATATAGGCCTATCACAAAAAGAAAAATTACCGCCTCAACCGGGATTTGAACCCGAGATCTCTGACTTTATACGTTAGTTAGACACTGTCTTCTCCACTCAGGCTCCCAGGGCAAACATTAATTTTCCTTTCCTTATGTACAATTCTCTATCACAAGAGGCAGCGCTCTATCATCGCTCGCAGTGCCATCTTATCGCTTCTATATAAAAACATTATGAGAATATTTTAATTGATACCTGCGATGCTTTTTTATTTCGATGTTATAATATTATATTTTTTTTATATTTAGCAATGAAGACCATATATATATATATATATATCCGATATGCTCTTCTTGAAGACATGGGTCCTCTCCTAGCTGGATATTCTTGTGTAGCTACAATAAGTAGCGGTTCCATGTTGACAAAACCAGCTGGGGGACCCGACATGCTGACCACATGTCACTCCTACACTGACTGGATGATCGTCTAGCTCTGTGGATGTGAGGCCAGCAGCCGGCTGGTAGACCTGTGGTACTCACCTGCGGTAGACGGCTGTGTGATCAGCAGGCTGACACTCGGTCCGCTGTCAGAGGCTGTGCTGGAGGTGGAAGGTCGCTGCTCCTGCCGGTAGTACTTGGGTTCACCTGTTCTCGAGTCTCTTCTCCGGTGGTGATGGTGATGATGATGGTGGTGATGGTGCAACTTGGGAGGCGATGACGTCACGCCAGATGGCGCTGTGATAGAGTCCCTCCTACCAGACCTGGCGCTCTCGCCGGACCCTCTCCTGGAGCCGATGGTCGTGGAGTCCCGGCGCCCGCTCCTAGAGGACTCCCCGGAGCCCCTCCTGGTCTGGGACGGGTCGCGAGGCGTGATGATTGTGGTGGATTCCCTCCTGGACGACCAAAGTCGCGCAAGATCTGAGCGGAAGTCGCTGATGGCTGAGGAATCGCGGCGCGACTTCGAGTGCTTGATGCCCGGGTCGGCTGACGACTCACGGCGCTTGCGCAGAGCAGCTACTGTCGAGGAATCTGTTGTGGAGCTCCGTCCCCAGGGCAAGCTCTTAGCGATGTCAGCCAGTGTCTCTCTGCGGTGCAGGTGAGGGTCTTTGCTTCGAGAACCTTTGGTGCTTCCGCCCCATTCCCGCAAGATGTCGGTAAGTTGCGCGAGGGAACTGCGACGTCGCCTCGTCACCGTACCTGCAAACATATATTATTGGGTTACCTTAACATACGTACACTTTAACCCTCTTGAACTGGCACAGTAGACTTACCGTGTTAATTATTATTATTATCATTATTATTATTATTATTATTATTATTATTATTATTATTTTCAAAGTCCTTTTCCTTAGCTTTAACCGTCCTAGAGGGTTTCCGAGGCATGATGTTTGGTTTTTTAGCATTTTTCTTTTTATGATGAACGAGGAGCTGGCCCTATGCACGAACCTGGGGGACGGGTAATTTTTGTTCAAGGTTTTCTTCCTCTAGCCTTTGATAGTCCAGTATCTTACTCCAAGGCAGCAGCGCTAGTTTTGATCCGCCCTGGGTATTTTATTTCTCCAGTACCCGCCATATGTGGCCAGCGTTCCCCTATCCGCCACATGGGGAGGCGCCCGATGGTAGGCTCGCAACTCCACACGAATACCGAAGAAAACTTGGATAGAAGGGTACAAGCAGCTATGAATATCAGAGGGTTGGAGGATGATCAATGGATGGACAGAGAGGAATGGCGATTGGTTTCCGGAAGACGGCGGCAACTGCCATGATACCGGATACCGGGTGATTATTATTATTATTATTATTAATTATTATAAATATAGACCATAAAAGGAATTGTGAGATTCTTAAAGAATTACAAACAGAATCAATCAAGGAATATGTACAATAATATAGAAACAACTGGAAAATTCACGTGGGAAGAATAAGCACCAAATCTTAAATAACCAGCCACAAGTCAAGAGATCCTTGGCCAGACCCTTCTAACGTTTGATTGAGACAGTAACAGACTCCTAGGTCTATCACATCAAAGGAAGAAGAAGAAGAAGATTATTATAAATATGGTCGTCACATATAGAAATACATTATATAATGCAAATCGACGGATAATAAAAAATGAAGGAAATTTTGAAGAGGTGACCGAATTCAAATACCTAGGAACAATAATTACAAACAGGAATGAGATACACAAAGAAATTAAACATAGGCTCAATTCTGGAAATGCGTGTTATTACGTATTACATGGACTGTTGTCCCAACTCCTTTAAAAAAAAAACGTTAAACTGAAAATATATAAAACTGTTATTCTATCAATAATATTATATGGATGTGAAACATGGACTCTTACTTTAAGGGAGGAAAGGAGATTACGAGTATTTGAGAATAAAGTTCTTAGGAAAATTTTTGAGACAAAATAGAGATGAAGAGACAGGTGAACGGAGAAAACTTCATAATACTGAGCTATATGATATAAGAAGCCAGATATAATAAGTACAGTTAAGTCTCATAGACTGTGATGGGCAGGACATGTGGCACGTTAGGGGAATGAAATAGGTGCATGGAAGGTTCTTGCAGGAAAACCAGAGGGCTAACGGCCAGTTGGTAGACCAAGAATGAGGTGGGAGAATAAAATTATCCAAGATTTTGGGGAAGTAGATTATACAGGGGATGATTGGAAATTACTAGCTCAGTATAGGGATGTACGGAGAGTTCATGTCCGTGTGGCCATGAACCTACGGGTTTGATAGTGCCAGTGAGTTAGGTAGTTAGTTACCGGGACCGGAAGATAGGAAAACAGGGCTCAGTAGGTGTGAAAAGGCGGTCTTCCCCCTCCTAGTCGCGTACAGGTGCACTCCCAACGAAACAACACAACTGACCTGAGTTTGGAGGAGAGGTCTCCTGTGTTTCTGTGGGTGGGCTGATGCTGGTGATTTGTGCGGCTGAATCCCGGCGACCTGCACCCAGTCTCTGGCGAAGTGTGGACTCCTCTACCTGCTCCCGTACTAGGTCGTCCCACCCGTTGCCTCCCTGCCACACCAAGCCAACCTGGTGGCTCAGTATTGGCAGGTTGCAGACGAAGCAAATCGCCGTCATGGTCCTGAAAACAATCCAACATATTACACTTTAGTGGTCTGAAACTCTAGTAGACACTGCAGAAGGAAACGTGGAATGTAATCAAAGCAAAATCTAACTCACTGACACTATCCAACTTGACGGACGTAAGCTTTCCATACGTCCCTATCATTTACTGATATTTTCCAATCACTCTCTGTATATTTTATTCTCGTCGAATCATTGTCAATCTTATTCTGATAACTCCTTCTTGGCCTAAGTAGTGAGCCGATTTTCTTTTGGTTTTCCTAAAGAAGTTCCCATGTTCTCCTTTCATTCCCCATTCGTGCCACATGTCCTGCCCATTGCAGTTACTTTAAAGTTATCATCATCTCGTAATATTATAATTTCCTTGGAGTTTCAATAAATAAACAAAATATTAATCAGGAATAAATAAATAAAATAATACAAAATGCTAACAAATTTTATTTTTTAATATAGGGTAGTTCCCCGACGTTTCGCCAGAGACTGCGTCCGGCATCCTCAAGGATTGTCTTGAGACAAAATGTTGTCTTGAGACAACCTCTCCCCTATTAACGTGAAGAAATACCATCAAAACTGGTGCGAGTGAGAGAGTTGTCTCATTCTACAAATTTCTCGTAAAGTTAAACCAGAGACTATAGTTGCATACAATTTAATATCTCGAAAATAAATCACACACACACACACACATATATATATATATATATATATATATATATATATATTTGTTCGAATCCAACCAGCTCAAGTCCGGTAGCTTTGCACCAAGGCATCATGCCTTAAAACCAGTCGGCTACGGCGCGGGATATAGGCCATATATATAAGGTAAAGAAATCCAACGACAGCCTTAGGAGGGCCTTAGGGTAATAGGAGGTTAAGGCTCCCACTTTTTCTAGACAATGGGCACTTGACGTCAGCCGAGTTGTCAGCCCCGCGTGACGGTGTGTTTGTCTCAAGACAACCCTTGTGGATGCCGGACGCGGTGTCTAGCGAAACGTCGGGGAACTACAAGCCTCAAGACCACGGTCAACAGCCCGGAAATCTTCTTCAAGATCTTCAAAATAACTCCGGCCGTGGAAGCCTAAGTCAATATAAAAACCAGATTGTATAAAACACTAAATAAACCAGTGTTAACTTACGGGTTCTGACTGAACAAAACAAATCTCAATTGGCTGTTTTTGAAAGAGAGATCCTCAGAAAGATATATGCACGTGTTAAGGAAAATGGAGCGAGATATATGAGTGAGATATCAGTCATTAAAGTAAACAGACTGAGATGGACAGGACATAAAATGAAGTAGTTGGTGAATTATAGATTTAACATTTTCCAATACTGTTATTTTAACACAGTTCCAACATTGGATCATATTATAATATTATAATGGTATTGTGAAAAGAAAAATTAATGTATGAACCAGGAATCGAACCGTGGACCTCTTCTTCTCCGTAGGAGTGTGCAGCCCACTACACCATTCTAGACTTGCTACAATATGTGGAAAGAATTTTTAGTGTTTGTACCAAGTGCAGAATGGTGTAGTGGGCTGCACACTCCTACGGAGAAGGAGAGGAACACGGTTCGATTCCTGGTTCATACATTAATTTTTCTTTTCACAATATCTTCTTGTAAGCCCATGTTTCCCTTAACATATATTTAGGCGCTCTCCCCCTACAGGGAAGAATTTGAACCATACTAATTTAGTTACACTTGTTTTCGTATAGATGTCATTTGAGTGGTCCGTGGTCTGCGTTCCGCCTCATACTGAAATCTAGGAAACCAAGGTAGTACTAGGACGGGAAAATTCGGTAAATTTTGCTTAGAGGCCTTTTCATTCAGGCTTAAGGATCTTTTACAAGCCTGAAAATCTTCAGACTCAGGACCCACGGCTTAAAGTCCCTCCCGGAGGACTTGCTTCTTAGATTTTTCCATCCTGAAAAAATGCATCGACCCCGGCCGGGTTTGAACCCGCGACCTCGGGACCAGAGGCAAGGAGCATAACCACTAGTCCACCGCGGCCGATCATTTTATAATATCATTATAGAATTATAGATGGTTAGCCAGAAGGAAGACAGAGAACTGGAAGACAGATGGGTGTTTGGAATACTACTGAAATCATTAAAACTCAACAATTGGTGCCGCAGATAGAGAAGTCTGAAGAAAGCCTTGACCTACCCAGGATTGTCGTGCTGATGAAAAACATATTATAACGTATTAAGTCAGAAATGATTGTAAAATTGTTATTTTCTGTTTTCTTTACCGAATTGTATTGCTTCATCGTACTTAGCAATTATGAGACATTTAATTCATGTCGCAAAATGGTAGTCAATGACCAATCACGTTTCAACAAACTTTATTTTACAACCAATCAGAGTCGTGTTTCACCTCGATATTTATTCAATTCTGTATATCAAAATGAAGAAAGATCCTCCTCTTTAATATTCTGAACAGGTCAGAGCATTATTTTGCAGTGACTGACTCTCAACAAATACGTTGAATATAGCAAATAATGAACAGATTCCTTCGACCTACACATTTGATAATTGTGTGTTCAATAATTGTGTTTTTAAATAATGATTTTACTGAGTTGTTTGCTAAAAACATGAATTAATAACCTGTAATGTTGGTTATAATATACAGTATGACGTGTTTAATTTTTCTCCACTAGGGTGCATTCTTACAATATTGTGTTCCTATTTGGCAATAAATAATGATCTAGTTGCAGTGGATGAACAAATGATCATTTCTGATTTGTTTCCAAACATCGCCGTTTACATTAAATACATAAATATTTTAAAATAACTATAGTTAAATAATGATTTGTGAGTAAACAGCTTAATTTTATTCGTTAAATAGTCCTAACAAATGCCACTCTTGATTTCCAAATCCTATAGATACATTGGAAATCACTCGTGGCATTACTTATGATAAGTTATGTTTATTTTGCCTGCTTCTATCACTTTTGGTCTACATGTGGTGTAATATATTTTAAAACAAGATTATCATAAACTTAGCGTAGAACACCAGGTGCATTGTCATAGTAGAAAACTGCAATTATTTTCTTTCGTTTTGCAAGTGTAGAAATTTGGTAGGTGAATTTCTGGCTATTTTACCACTATCCTCCTTCTATTCTGCAGGGTTTTGTTTCTTTTTGTACTCTTTACGATTGGAGAAGGTGTCACATTCCCTCCATGTTACAGTGAGAAACACAAGAGCAACGCCAAAAGCAACTTTCTCCAATTTTCAACACAAAACCTCTCAAATATTGACAAACAAGTTATGCCTGGTTATTGTTGACATGAAACTGCCGCTTGTAGTCAGAATGTATTAATTTGTTTTGTTTTCGCTAAATACACTCTTACCAACATTTAAAAATAAATGTTCTCTCTTATCAAGAACATAAATTGAATTTAAATTCCAGTAGTTAAGTCAAGAAACGCGGACATGGGTTCCATATAAAAGTTATTCTACCAATTACATTATATGGATGTGAAACATGGACTCTTACTTTACGGGAGGAAAGGAGATTACGAGTATTTGAAAATAAAGTTCTTAGGAAGATTTTTGGACCAAAGAGAGATAAACAGACAGTGAATAGAGAAGACTACATAACAGTAAAATTCACGGTCTTTATAGGGTAACAGATATAATAAGAACAGTTAAGTCTTGTAGACTGCGATGGGCAGGACATACGACACGAATGGGGAATGACAAACGTGCATGGAAGCTTGTTGTAGGAAAACCAGAGGAGAAACGCCCAGTTGGTAGACCTAGAATGAGGTGGGAGAATAACATTAACCATGTTTTGAGGGAAGTAGATTATAAGGGAATGATTGGAAAACATTAGCTCAGGATAGAGATGTATGGAGAGCTTATGTCCGCGCGGCCATGAACCTACAATGCCTGTGTCAGCGAATATTGACCTATAAAGGATAGAGGTCAGCTTGGAAATGACATGATTCGATGGGACGTTGTGTTTCTGTATATCTAACTAACCATCAAACCCGTAGGTTTATGGCTGCTCGCAAATAAGCTCTCCATATATCCCTATCACGAGTTTTTTCTAATGAACCGCTGTATAATCTACTTCCGTCAAATCATGGTTAATCTTATTCCACCAACTCATTCTTGGTCCACCAACAGGACGTTTCCCTCTGATTTTCCTACAAGAAACTTCCATCCCTTTTACTCGCCATTTGTACCACATGTCCAGTCCAACAGATCTACGAAACTTAACTATTCCTATTATATGAGGTTTCCTATAAAAATCATATAGCTCACTGTTATGTAGTCTTCTCCATTCACCTGTCTTTTTATCTCTCTTTGGTCCAAAAATGTTCCTAAGAACTTTATTAACAAATACTCGTAATGTTTTCTCATCCTTTAAAGTAAAAGTCTACGTTTAGCAGCGAATGTCAGCCCAATTCTTTATATTGAAATGCTTTTTTTATTTTTAGTAAAGTGTCGTGAACGGGTTTTAAGGGTAATAATGTTTATTTGAAGTTGACGGATTTAAAATTCCTGTAAATTTAAAAGAGTTAAAATGAATCAGCACACTATAGTGCAATTACGTTTTTATGTTGGTGAGAGTTGTGTCTGGAAAAAAGTTCATTTCAATAAAATAAAAACAAAGCATGAAATAAAAGTAAGTTATTTACTAATGCAGTAAGACTTAGAGCATTTTATGAATTTATAAAACAAGCGATAGAAAAATACCTTTCTCTGCGGTCATATGAAAGGCACAGGGAAAGAACCAGGTACGTCAATTTTTTATTCAAATGGAGTTTGAAGTGCCATTAGATTCTCCATGGAAAGCACTATCGTTTAGAAGTGTGAAACAGTAAAACATACAGTTAACTCATCGCTTTATTTACCTATAAACTTTGTCACACAGCTAAGGAAGTGCGTAAGTTGTAAAACTACAGTCCAGCCGCCGAGTCTCCGGACCTGACGTTAGGTTGTACGAGGGGTAAAGGGAGAAACTCGCTCTCTACTGTCAATAAGGAAATAGTTAAAGTCAGAGTGGACGTCTACCACAACCAATCACTGCTTTTGACGCCGCTAGTAAGGTTTGAAATTGCTGCGATGTTGTCGGCTGCATTTCTACTAACCGCATGTTACATAAAGCGAACCCTCTCACTGAATATCCATATCGGCAACACTGTCGTGAAGATATCAGGGCCGGGAACTCAGCGGCTGGACTATAAATGTATATTTGATAGATTTTAAGGAACAATTGATTTACCTGATGTTTTCCTTGTACCTTACATTAATATAATGTAAGCAATTTCGTGGTAAAGGAAATACCGTGGATTTAAATTTGTAAATTAATTGAAGGTAAATATGTAACCAATAACATTCTTTGTGACATTAGCATCACAATGGGGGCTGTCAACCATTGCACGCACAAATCTACCTTCAAATGTCCCCACAGAACCGTTGTGATGAATCAAGGACGTGTTCATTAAATTATCTACCTTTTTTAACTGCAAGGCACACAAATCGAAGCGAGAATCCAGCAATGGCAACGCACTGTGCCAATCAGATGGACTCCCTGCATGAGTAGAGTGGAGTGGATGCACTGCAGACGGCAGGTTGGGAGCGTTATCCAATCCACTCAACTCCCTGTAGTTTATCCGAGAGATTTGGCGCTGGATTTGAGTGCCTTGCAGATAATTTTTTGAACACGGCCTTGATACATTACAACACTTCTCTGGGTGAAATTTTAAGGTGAGTTTCGGCATGCAGTGGTTAGGTGTTCCCTTGTCAGCTGACTTTATCACAAAGTTGTGGAACGTTAAGTAAATACCAATAGCACACGGGCTTTTATTTGCTAAAAGCTAAGAAAATGAATGTAGAAGAACAAGAAGTTGGTACAAACAGTTTATCATCTGTTCCTCAATCTTAACTTTCAGTTCAGTATACTTTTTATTCGCGCCCTGAAAATCATCTTCAAATAAATTGAATTTATGTTTCAACCCACAAGTTAAGATGTGTCTCAAAGAACAGATCATTTTTGCAACAAGTTCACCTTCCACCAGTTGAACGGAATTAGGCTATTGTCCGAAATTGTGTAATTTAAAATCAGTATTGGATAAGGTGAACCGTTTTTACCGTTTCAGGTTCAAACTAATTCGATATAATTAAAATACATACCTAAATTTTGATCAGTGCCGTCGTCCTCAACTTGTAAAAATATGCGTGTGATTTTCTTTTCCTGAAGGCCTTTCAGAATATCTCTTCCATCATCAGCAGGTATATTTGTTCGCTACATTTTTTGAGATGATGTTGGTCTTGATGCAGTGTTGTCCGTAACTGAGATGTTCTTTCTGATGATATCGTACAGCACCACATCAAGACCGACGTCACCGAGAACATCTCAACAAATGAAGCGAAGAACTATATCTGCTGATGATGGAAGATATATTCTGAAAGGCCTTCAGGAAAAGAAAAGCATACACTTTTTTTTAACAAATTGAGGACGACGGCACTGACAAAAGAAGGTATATATTTTAATTTTATGATGTGACTATCCACCTCAACCGTTTGAACAATGAAACCCAGTAAATAATAATAATAATAATAATAATAATAATAATAATAATAATAATAATAATAATAATAATAATAATATAAAAATAAATAAATATGGTAAACTCGTGTCCAACTCAGGATCGGGTCATGGGATAAGATGAGATGAGCATATATATATATATATATATATATATATAGATGTCTGTGAATGAACAAATTGAAAATAAAATGGATGCGATGAGTGTGGACAAATGGTGGAATGCAATTGTGGCAGTGGAAAACGGGAGAAAACCCCGAGAAAAACCTGCCCAAGCTTCATTTCGTCCACCACGAAACTCACATGGAGTGATGACCGAGACTCGATCTCGGGGCCGCAGTGGTAAGAGGCGACCGTCTAATCTCTTGCGCCACGGATAAATAATAATAATAATAATAATAATAATAATAATAATAATAATAATAATAATAATAATAATAATAATAATAATAATAATAATAATAATAAATAATAAGACCACTGCTGTGGTCTCGAGGTAGCGTGCTGCCCTTATCAGGCCCCGGTTCGATTCCCGGTTGGGGCAGGTTCCTGGGTGAGGTTATTCCTCACCTGTAAGACAAATGTCAGAAAAGTTTAAGGCCCAAAACTGTCCCCGAACATCTGACCATCGCTATCATATTCACCTCATTACATTAAGTTAGGATTAAGGTCTCTCCTGGCGCATTATTGCCAACATGATCACCTATCATATATGACTGGGGCTAAGTAAATCCGCTTTCCAGGCGCCCCAACCTCATAAATGGGTTAAAGTACGCCATGCCAGGAGAGAATACCAGAAATGTCGTAATGACAAACGGGTGACATTGGTATAATAATAATAACAATAATAATAATAATAATAACAATAATAATAATAATAATAATAACAATAATAATAATAATAATAATAATAATAATAATAATAATAATAATAATAATAATAATAATAATAATAATGTAAGTATACTCCACACGTCCCGCGTTGAAACGTAGTTTTTCTTAACCAAGGTAATTTAGTTACGCTTACTTACCTACAGATGCCAACCAGTGAAATGTGGTTAGCACATCGTCTCAATGATAATCTAGTATGCATTACTTCTTTGGATGAAGGTCGGTTAAATTTTGCACAAATTTTTTTTTCAGGCTTGCGGTTCTTTTTAGAGCCTGAAAATCTTCAGACTCGGGACCCACGGCTTTATGTTCCTCCCGGAGAACGTGTCTCTAGGATTTTCCATCGTAAAAATTCATCGACCCCGGCCCGGTTTTTTTAAATGCTTTTGCGTGAACGATTCGAGGAATTTGTGTCCTTCTACTGTTCTTGGGACATTTTTCAAGATGGTAATAAACCAGACTTCGGGGAAATAGTACTGAAACAGTATATTTACACTTTGAAAAATGCTATAGTTAGCGTAACTACTCATTTGATCACTGAAAAACACTTGAATTAATACAGTTGTGAATACGTAAATTTGTTGTCAGGCTGCATTATGCACGGGGGTCGCAACTTTAATAGTGGCAACACTGCTGTAGAGACGCCATGCGATGGAACCTAATGATGTCGCTAACAGCATACGTCAGTTACATACCTACCTTACCTCAGAACATGTGGACTCTACCACGCATGCGCACAGTAGAGAGGGCAAGAGCCTCGTGTTAGCTGCTCGTCTAATGTAGTGTTGTTATGACGTTTTTGAAACAGAAACAACAGAGTTGGTTAAAAGTTGAATGTGCCAGAGGTCATAGAGCACGACAGTAACAACAAGGTCTTGAAGAGGTTTGCAGGGAATCTGCAATGCATTACAGAACAGTGGAACGATGAGTGGCCAGAACAGCGGCATGGAGGGTACCGTCAACCGGGGTTACTTTGACTCGAGGGGCAACTTTGACAGAATTGGGGCTTCTTTGACATTTTAAATTTCTTGCCTGTTTTGGACTATTTTGACAACAATGCAATGGTGTAGACAATTCCTTGAAGGCGCACGAATAATTAAGTTGTTGGAGACACATCTGTGTCACTTTCAACAACAATGGATTGCCAGCAAGGATAAATTAATTTCTTAATAATGTCTTGGTTGATTTTCTGTGTGGAAAGGAGTTACAATGGTTAGAGGTTATACGAAGAAACCTGGGAGTCGTGCATACGAGAGTTACCGTGATGAAGATCGTAAAAAAACCCTTGAAGAAGTGAGAAGTGGGAAGTTATCTCAGAAGCAGGCTGCAGAGAAATATAACGCAAAAAGAATCACTCTTTTGTACAAACTCCGTGGTGATCATCAGGGAAAGCCAGGGGACCCCACAATTTTGAATCAAGAAGAGGAGAAGTTGATTTCTGGAACCTTAGGAACTGTTGCAGACTGGGGCTTTCCTATGTCTAAGAGTGATATTCACTCTGTTGTAAATACATTTTTCTAATTAATTCCTGATTGTCTAATTACAATAATTATATGATAGTCTGAAACATGCAATATGCTTGCTTAATCTGGAAATTAATTTTGTGTTCTGTTGCGTCAGAATTGATAATGAAGTTTAAGTTTATTTTGTCAAATTACAGTTATAAAGCCAAGAGATGGATAGACAGTGAATGCACATCCAATACGTCTTCCTCCGAGGAGTGATTTTGGAAGTAAACAGGATGAAAATCCTACAAATTAAGTTTAAGAAGAAGAAGAAGAAGAAGAAGACCGTTATAAAAACATTTGTAGTGAGGTTGTTTACGATAAAAATATTTATAAAAACATAAATTAGTGTCAAAGTAGTACCTACAGTGGGTCTACTTTGAATTATAGTGAAAACAAATGTGATGTCAAAGTAGCCCCAGCACTTGGGCAAAACAGACCTAAACAAAACTCATTGTTTTTATTTGAGGAGAACAGTACCAAATGGGATTTGTAGTCTAAGGTTCAATTGGTACAATAAATCATACATTCAATTTTTTCGGCATAAATCATATGAGTTAGACCTTAAAAACCTTCGAAAATATGTCAAAGTAGCCCCGTTTTTCGGTAACTTTTACCAACCGTGCCACTGTTCTGTAAGGCAATGCAGATTACCCACAAGCCTCTTGAAGACATTGATGACACTGTTGTGCTGTACAACCTCTGGCACATTCAATATTTATCCAATTCCGCTGTTCCTGTTTCGAAAACATCACGACAACATTACATTACGCCACCAGCTCTATACGCGCCGCCAGTTCGCATGCGCGTGATGTGGGATGGGAGAGTCCACATGTTCTGAGGTAAGGTAGGTACTAATTGACGCGTGCTATCATTAGGTTCCATCGCATGACGTCTCTACAACAGTGTTGCCACTATTATCGTACACAGAGCAGTAGACATCACTATCTCCCGTCTGTCTGGACACTGCCTGAGCTATTTTGTAAAGAAACTAACAAGGGAACTGTCCACCATTGCATGCAGAAACCTACCTTAAAATTTCTCTCTGAGAAACGTTGTGATGTACAAAGACCGTGTACAGAAAATTATCTTTTAACTACGGGGTGAATCATAAATATGGCTATACGTTTGATCGCGTTGTGTGATGAAAATATTACCATT
Source organism: Diploptera punctata (assembly GCA_030220185.1). NCBI lineage: Eukaryota > Metazoa > Arthropoda > Insecta > Blattodea > Blaberidae > Diploptera > Diploptera punctata. The sequence goes on along the minus strand of JASPKZ010000456.1, from coordinate 61,903 downwards.
ACAGGAAATATGAAATTACCGTTGGAAAGGCAATTATTCAAATTACAACAATGGAATAAAACAAAACAGTGTAGAACTTACATCATTAGTCAAAATGGCGTTGAATATGCAACAGCAAATTACAATTGCTGCATGGGCAATAACGTATGCTAATGATCGTGAGGCCGCAAGACGTGAGTTTAACGTAGCATTGCAGCCGTCGACTGTGGGGAAGTGGAGAAAACGACTGCTGGAAACGGGAAGGATGCAGAAAATTAAACCTCCTGGAAGGCCTCGCATTAGCATGGATGCAGAAACAACGAAGAGAATTGTGGAGGCGTTCGACGCTAGCCAACAAAAATTAACGCGCCAAGCTGCACGCGAGCAGTGATTTGTTTTGTTCTATTGTTGTAATTTGAAGGATTCACTTTCCAATGATAACATCATATTTCCTTTAATAATAATATTTTCGTCACAAAATGCGATCAAACGTATAGCCATATTTCTGAATCACTCTGTATAATGCACATAAATCGAAGCCAGAATCCAGTAACGTCAGCCCTCTGTATGGAGCACATGTACATCCCTGCACGATTAAGAACAGAGAGGATTGAGGCGGGCAGTCTATCAATACAGGAGTTGTATTCCTTCCCTATAGTTTAAAGAGAGATTTGGCGCTGGATTTCATTGTCCTGCAGTTATAGCCTACGGGTTCGTGGACAAACTGTGGGTCACCAGGAGATGAGCACCTGGATGTATTAAAGTCTCACACTGTGGGGCTTGAGGATTCAAGCCCTAGCCGGTCTCACAACGGCTACAGGATGCGTCCCTGGATCTGCGACAGTATTCCTCGTGGGTGGACCAACTGTGGGGTCGTCAGGAATGAGAGACCTGACGTACTATGTAGCTCAGCAATTTCCCTCAAGTTGCGACTCCAACACCTTCTCCCTGAGGTGTTGGTTTTATTGCCGAGAACTTGAACGTGGACGCGATATTTAAGGGAGGACAAGTATCTGGCACTTGGGAGTTTGGTCTCTGACCGAGGTATCCCAAGGGTTGGAGGCATGGCCCAGATGTCCTGCAGTTATAAACGGCAGGTAAACAGCCTTGATACCAGCACAACGCTTCTCTGGAAGAAATCTCAAGATAGATATCGTCATGTAATAGTTTATAGTTCCCCTGTAAGTTCGTTTGTTCGTAACTTCACATCTCGGTACTATTTCCCCGTAGTCTGTCCATTATAAAGATAAAAACTTGTCAATGTGCATCTTAATAAGTCAAGTTCATCAGTTCCACTTTGTGTTATTCTCAGACGCTTCACATTCCTCCAGATCATGTTGAACTAAGATACAAAATAACTATAAAAGCAAAGAGAATAAAGCTAGCAGAGAGCATCAGTAATGCTGTACCATGCGTCATACATCAGGCATTGTTGAGTGCTCATAAAAAGAGTTGCCGTGATACATGCATCAGAAACCTCAAGCTCTCCTTTAAGTGTGTGGTGCAGTGTCTTGAGGCGTGCACTTCACATGTTTATAGTAACTTCAGATGAACAATTTTAAAATGCGCCTACAACTTGTTTCAGTTCAACACAAACATTATATTAATAATAACAGTAAGAAACTGGGGCTGGAAATAAATATAAAAAAAAAACATTACGGAGTATTAAATGGGAAATGGGTACTTAACAACAAATGAAGGAAATTTTGGAGAAGTGGCTGAATTCAAATACCTAGGAACAATAATTACAAACAGGAATGAGATGCACAAAGAAATTAAACATAGGCTCAATTCTGGAAATTCGTGCTATTATGCATTGCAGAGACTCTTGATGTCCCAACTCCTTTCAAAAAACGTTAAACTGAAAATATATAAAACTGTTATTCTACCAGTTATATTATATGGATGTGAAACATGGACTCTTACTTTAAGGTAGGAAAGAAGTTTACGAGTATTTGAGAATAAAGTTCTTAGGAACATTTTTGGACCAAAGAGAGATGAGCAGGCAGGTGAATGGAGAAGACTACATAACAGTGAACTACATTATCTTAATGGGAAACCAGATATAATAAGAACAGTTAAGTCTCGTAGACTGCGATGGGCAGGGCATGTGGCACGAATGGGGAATGAAACAGGAGCATAGAAAACTTGACTGAAAACCAAATGGAAAGCGTCCAAGAGAATGATGTCGCACGGACATAACCTCTCCATATTTTCTTATCCTGATTATTGTGTCTTGCAATCAACCCCTGTATAATACGCCTCCTTCAAATCATGGCAAATGTTATTCTCCCATCTCTTTATCTACTCAAGTATTTCCATCTGGTTTTCCTGCAGGAAAGTTTAATGTATATATTCCATTCCCCATTGTGCCAATCGCAGTCTACGAGACTTAACTGTTCTTATTATATCTGGCTTCCTATAAAGACCATGTAGTTCATTGTTATGTAGTCTTCTCCATTCACCTGTCTATTCATCTCTCTTTGGTCCAACAATTTTCCTAAGAACTTTATTCTCAAATACTCATAATCTCCTTTCCTCCCTTAAAGTAAGAGTCCATGTTTCACATCCATATAATATAACTGGTAGAATAATAGTTTTATATATTTTCAGTTTAATATATTTTCTAGAGAAGTTGAGACAACAAGAGTCCCTGTAATGCATAGCTAACTAACTCACTGACACTATCGAACCCATAGGTTCATGGCCACGCGGACATAAGCTCTCCATACATCCCTATCCTCGGCCAATATTTTCCAATCAGCCCTTGTATAATCTACTTCCCTCAAATCATACTTAATGTTATTCTCCCACCTCATTCTTGTATTATGCAATACATAATAACATGTAGGCCTATTTACAGAATTGAGCCTATGTTCAATTTTTTTTGCATCGCATTTCTGTTTTTAATTATTGTTCCTAGGTGTTTGAATTCAGCCACTTCCTCAAAATTTCTATAAATAAGTTTAAATATATTTTTTACAGGATAGTGACTTTTTTTAACAAATATTTGTTTACATTTTTATTCAAATCAACTGAAACAAGTTATGTTCAAATATTGTGCACTACTATAAATTGCCTAAATAATAATAATAATAATAATAATAATAATAATAATAATAATAATAATAATAATAATAATAATAATAATAATAATAATAATAATAATAATAATAACCATATCAGACTGTGCAGAAGTTATGATACTGTCTAACAAATCTATTCTCAGCATTTTCATCCATTCATTCGTACAGCAAACTCATTCCGTAAGAATGGATCCAGACAAACCTAACCTAGCAAAGTAATATATGCGAGCAATAGTTGTTATAAATGCTAGAATCTGTTTTGTTTCTGGTGCTTTGAAAATGTAACCATGCAACGTTCAAGTTGACAGTTGAAAATCGCACTGACAGCCGCCATCTTGTTACTCTATTTATGGACAATTTTATTACTATGTATCTGTCGTAAATACTATCTATGTACTTGTCTATCCAAGGTACTGCAGCCTGTTGCAAGGTGTTCACATACTCAAATGGCAAAACTCGTAAAGTTAAGATTTAGGGACAGTTTGAACAAGTTTTGGAGGCAGGCCGTAACATGATGGTTAAGGCAATATGCTACAAGCCGGAAGGTCGAGGGTTCGAGTGTCGGTGGGAGTCACAATTTTTAAACTTACTCAAACCTTCAGGCGGCACTATGGTTCTGGGGGTAGAGGCGGTCGTCACGCAGGGCCAACATCAAGTGCCGATTGTCTAGAAAAGTGGGAGCCTTAACCTCCTACTACCCCAAGGGTCTCCCCTAAGGCCTGCACTTTACTTTACTTGTAAGCAAGTTTCCCATTTCACGTCTCCTATATAGGCCTACTGTATAAAATAAGACCGATTCTTGTATTCGCTGTAAAGTCGTGACCTTAACCTCTCCTTTGTTAGGAGATACTAAACCATATTAATTTAGTTACGTTTATTTCCCTACAGATGGCATCAACATGCCATCTAGCGGGCAACTAAGGTATTACTACGATGAAAGAGGTTGGTAAATTTTGCTTAGAGGCCTCTTTATTCAGGCTTAACGAGCCTGAAATCGTCAGACTCGGGACCTACGGCATAACCCATTAATTTCAGGGTCCAATGCTCAATGCATTTCCCCGGAAACCGGATTTAGGTTACGATAAATAATATTGTCCATTTTCAGACATTCAAAACAAACAATATATAACGGTACTTGAGATCACAATAGGGGCGAAGGCCAAAACATACAATCTTATATTATTCACAAATGTTAACAAAAGATTAATCTGGCAAGAGATGTACAAAATGTTGCAAAATATATAACAGCAAAGTTAAGCGAGTGTATCCCGTCTTCTCAGTTGCCGGCGAGTCTTCCTCGTCTTTTGAAGCGAATGGGTTAGAGTCCCTCCCTTGGATGTTTCCATCCTAAAATTTGATCGACCCGACCGGGTTTTAAGTCCACGATCCTCGGGACTAGAGGCAAGGGACATAACCACTAGTATATCTGGCTTAACTCTGCTAGAAATTTTTAGAAAGAGACAGCTGTGGCCACCTCTCTCACTCGCACCGGTATTGCCGGATTTTCTTCACCAGATGTTAACAGGGGAAAGTGGAAGACGAAAACTGACAACAGAGTGGGTTCTTTCTCTTGTATCTGGTCGAAAGAGGTCAAGGATGTACCCTTATATCAACATCTCTATCTTTGCCAAGTCAAGGTAGATATTACCCGTTTAAGGAGTAAGCGCAGTTGTTGACGGAGGGCACTGCAGTCGTGTTTATGCAGGAATAGAACACGTGACACTGCTATCTATGGGACTTGGGACGCTGACAGTGTACACTACCTTATATGACGTCACGTGTAGTAACAAACAGAGCTTCGTAATTCTTCCGCCTGCAGAGATATTTTGAATGACTAATATACAATAGATCACCAGTGAGTCTGTAATAATGTCGGTATGGCATTGTTTGTTGAATTAAACAGGGTATCTGTCACAAGATGGCAGCACACAACGTGTCAACTTGAACTGAGAGAAAGAAATGAAATGCAACACGTCTCAGAGTGCGTTTTCTTGTTTCCAATTAAAAGAATGATGCATTTGATAAATTTTGAAGACCTGTAGTGCCGGAGACGGGGAGATTGAAGCGCCATTTCTCATTCTCAATGTCTTCGCTAGATGGCAGATGAGTCTGAAGATAGAAGTGTGGATCGAAGGCTGCAAAACATAACATGATACATAACTTATTACACACACTCCGCAGTACAACCGTACAAACTCCAAAATGAGTATCATTTTTATCTTACATTTATATAACCAACCTAGGACAATGCTGTACAAATGGCGGCCTTCCAAGCCATTTCAAATGACTCGGTTCCTCTAATATTATTTAATGTTATGGTTAAATTTTCCAACATGTGGCAAGACTCTAATAAAACATCTGTCATATAATTTTCTTAGGGCTTAATTTCTGATTTTGTTAATATTATTCGTTTTAAAACATCTTAATGGTGGACAAATTATATTTGAAAATAAAAATATACGTCTAGACTGGGGTTTGAACCCAGGACCTTTGACTCTCTATGTCAATGCTCTTCCATCTGAGCTACCTAGGCCTCCAATCTAAACGCGTATTTTTCTCTTATACATAGTTAATTCCATAATCCCAAATGCTACGAGTCGTTGCTACGATTTTTGCAAATGGGTTCAAACCCCAGTCTAGGCGTATATTTTTCTTTCCAAATATAATTTGTCCATCATTAAAATGTGAACATTGAAAGAAGCACTACTGGCTTTATAAGTAATGTTTAAATTCCCAATAAAAAGTCTTCTTAATAAAGAAGCCGCCATTTGCAAAAATCGTAGTAACACCTCGTAACATTTGGGGTTAGGGAATTAACTATGTAGAAGAGAAAAATACACGTTTAGATTGGAGACCTAGGTGGCTCAGATGGAAGAGCATTGACATAGAGAGTCAAACCCCAGTCTAGGCGTATATTTTTCTTTCCAAATAGAATTTCATTTTTGAACATATTTATAACCATTTACAAAGTTTTCCAACGATTATTTGAAAATACAAAAAAAGTCCCACATTCTAACTAACTAACTCACTCACTCATTGGCACTATCGAACCCGTAGGTTCATGGCCGCGCGGACACAAGCTCTACATACATCCCTATCGTGAGCCAATGTTTTCCAATTATCCTCTGTATAATCTACTTCCCTCAAATCATAGTTAATGTTACTCTCCCACCTCTTTCTTGGTCTACCAACTGGGCGTTTTCCCTCTATTTTTCCTAAAAGAAGCTTCCATGCACGTCTTTCATTCCCCATACGCGCAACATCGCAGTCTACGAGACTTAACTGTTCTTATTATATCTGGCTTCCTATAAAGACCATGTAGTTCATTGTTATGTAGTCTTCTCCATTCACGTGTCTGTTCATCTCTCTTTGGTCCAAAAATGTTCCTAAGAACTTTATTCTCAAATACTCGTAATCTCTTTTCCTCCCTTAAAGTAAGAGTCCATGTTTCGCACCCATATAATATAACTGGTAGAATAATAGTTTTATATATTTTCAGTTTAACCTTTTTTTGAAAGGAGTTGGGACATCAAGAGTCTCTGCAATGTATAAAAGCAAGCATTTCCAGAATTGAGCCTATGTTTAATTTCTTTGTGGATCTCATTCCTGTTTGTGATTATTGTTCCTAGGTATTTGAATTCAGCCACTTCCTCAAAATTTTCTTCATTTGTCATTAGCTGTCCATTTCCATTATATAATGTATTTCTATGTGCGAATATGTATTGGTAATTTGTATGGGTATAGCCTATAGGGGATAGGTTCCAAGGTTCCAAAATAAAATAACAATTATCAAAATAAAATCAATTTAATGAGATATTGAACACATTATATTAATTATTGCCAGGCTCAGGGAACGGCTTAAAGAACTTTGTATTTTTTTTACCGTTTTGCCGCTTAAACAACTCACCAACGCGTGAACGGTCCATCATTTCTATGTTTACTTTAAGCGGCATTACTTTTTTCCGCTTTGGAACTAATTTCTTCTTTCATTTTACTGGGCATTATAAATTCGGGAAAGCAAAGAGACACGTGTTATTGAATCAAAATTATTACAACGAATGACAAGTTGAAACAGTAAAACACCGATCGTGGCGAGGGCGGCATTTATCAAATTCATTCATTACATCAGTCATTTTACATTTTGTATTGATTCTGCAGTGTGATAAACAAGTTCATTACCGAACAACCCCTAGTAGCGAGAGAAAGTTTATTCATGCCACCATGTCACGTGAGCAAGAACAATGTTAATAAAGTAACTTCTCCCTTGTTGCAAACATTACAAATAGGAATGAGATGCACTAAGCTATTAAACACAGGTTCAATTCTGGAAACGCATGTTATTATGTATTGCAGAGACTCTTGTCCAAACTTCTCTAAAAAAAAACGTTAAACTGAAAATATATAAAACTGTTATTCTACCAGTTATATTATATGGATGTGAAACATGGACTCTTATTTTAAGGGAGGAAAGGAGATTACGAGTATTTGAGAATAAAGTTCTTAGAAAACGTTTTAGACCAAAGGAGATGCAAAAACAGGCGAATGGAGAAAACTACATAACAGTGAGCTACGTGACATTTACAGGAAACCAAAAATAATAACAGTTAAGTCTCCTAGACTGCGATGGACAGGGCATGTGGAACGAATGAGGAATGAAAGAATGGCATGGAAGCTTCTCCTAAAAACCCAGAGGGAAATCGCCCCGTTGGTAGTCCAAGAATGAGGTGGGAGAACAACATTAACCATGATTTTAGAGAAGTAAATTATACAGGGAATGAATGGAAAACATTAGATCATGATAGGGATGTATAGAGAGCTTATGTCGCCGCGGCCATGAACCTACGGGTTTGATAGCGCCAGTGAGTTAGTTAGTTCGGATATTATAAGTTACTATTTGTTCACCACCGAGTCCCCTTAATGCAGAAATGGAAATAAGGAAGAGTCAGTCATTTAAAGTGACTTGGGGGAGCGAAACTTGAAGCGTGCAAACATGACCCAGTTCTCGAAGTGAACAGTTCAGGCTGAGAAGTTCATGAAATATTTTCAGCAGTTATATAGGATTTAATACGGTCATAACAAGGGGTGCCAACTGATAATTAAACGCTCCTTCCCTTCATACGAAGCACAGCTCTGACAAATTGCTCCCTGGAGCCCGATATTCTCAGCGCGTGTACGCTGCTGCCATCTCTATTCCATTCAATCAGTTACATCTCAATCCGACGCACATAAACTTGTTTCTTGATAATTTAACTCGTGCCCCAAATAAATCACCAATCACGTTTCAGTGAAGTTTGTTTTACAACCAATCACAGTCGTGTTTCACTTTGATATTTATCGAATTCTGTTTACCAAAATAAAGAAAGCTCCTCCTTTTTAAAATTCTGAACAGGCCAGAGCATTATTTTGTAGTGACTGACTCTCCAACAAATACCTTGAATATAGCAAACAATGAACAGATTCCTTTGAACTACGCATTTGATAACTGCGCGTTCAATAATGTTTTTTAAATAATGATTTTACTGAGTTGTTTACTAAAAAATAAATTAATAACCTGTAATGTTGGTTATAATATACAGTTTGATATGTTTAATTTTTTCTCCACTAGGGTGCATTCTTACAATATTGCGATCCTATTTGGCAATAAATAATGTGATCTAGTTGCAGTGGATGAAACATAATCAAACATTTCTGATTTGTTTTCAAACATCGCCGTTTACATTAAATATATAAATATTTTAAAATAACTATATTTAAATAATGATTTGTGAGTCAACAGCTTAATTTTATTCATTAAATAGTCCTAACAAATGCCACTGTTGCTTTCCAAATCCTTTAGATAAATTGTAAATCTCTCGTGACATTACTTATGACTATTTAACTCATGCCCCAAATGGGAGTTAATGACCAATCACATTTCAATGATTTATTATTTACAACCAATCACAGTCGTGTTTCGCCTAGAATTTACCAACTATAACGATAGCACCTCCTTGAATAGGTCATACCAATATTTTGCAATGACTGACCCTCTAAGAAATACGGCTACCAGATTGTATATACAGTGCATGAATGTCAACACACAGCGCATGCGATAGATAATATAACAACATTTGTAACAATTGATTACACCACAAAAAAAGAAAAAAACTGTTTGCACATTCTTAAACGAATTATTTTCAGAAAATGACGTTGTAGAAAAATATAATTGACATATTTACATCAGAAATTAATTAATACCTATAAAGTTGGTTACAAATTTCTCCACTAGGGCGCATTCTTACAAATTTGCGATCCTTTGGCAATAAATAGTATGATCTGGTTGCAGTGATAAACAAAAGAAGCAAATGAATCGTACCAATTGTTTCTCATTTGTTTTCAAACATCGCCGTTTACATTAAATTTATAAATAGTTTAAAATAATTATATTTAAATAATGATTTGTGAGTAAACAGCTTAATTTTATTCGTTAAATAGTCCTAACAAATTCCACTCTTGATTTCCAAATTCTGTAGATAAATTCACTCCTCACTTCGTGAGTCGTGAATTTATCGATAATCTGGAAATCACTCGTGGCATTACTTATGATAAATTATTTTTAAATGATACAGCTATTTAAGGACTTAATGTACCTCATTATACAGCGCGTGAAATGTCCTGAATATTTCATAGCCGTGCCTTAAGTTGCTGCTGAGAAATGAGAACCTATAAGGCGATTTTTCAGGAATTATTTCAAAATTAATTCACACAAAATCACAACATATAATATTCTTTATAGGCCAGTCTCATGGGCTAGTGGGCAGCGTTGCTGACTACTGTTCATGAGGTCCCGGGTTCGATTCCCGATTAAACCATAGGAGTTTTTCCTTAAATCGAATTATGCCCATAGTCTGGAATTTAGGTTAAGAACTCTCCTGGTGCTTCATTATCATTTATCACCCATCATATCATCGGGGTAACGTAACTCCACCTTCCAGGTGCCCCAACTTCAGAAATGGATTACAATTCGGCCAATGCCAGGAGAGAAAGTCAGAAATGTCATAAAATACAACATATTGGCATTAGACAAAAAAAATCTTTATAGCAAAATTTACCCTTAAGAAAATTTCTTTATTGAATGCTCCAGGTTGTCATTTGGACATTTGTGGTGTTCTCTCCTGGCATTGGCTCAATACTGTAACTCACTTGTGAAGTTGGAAGGTGGAGTTAGTTACCCCGATGATATGATGGCTAATAAATGATAATGAAGCGCCAGGAGAGTTCTTAATGTAAATTCCAGATCATGGGCAACCCAGCAATAATTTCCTTTAAGGGAACATTTGTACAGTTATTTTATATGGTTGCGAAACATGGACTCTTACTTTAAGAGAGGAACGGACATTACAAGTATTCGAGAATAAAGTACTTAGGAAAAATTTTGGACCAAAGAGAGATGAACAGACAGGTGAATGGAGAAGACTATATAACAATGAACTACATGGTTTTTATAGAAAACAGATATAATAAGAACAGTTAAGTCTCGTAGACTACGATGGGCAGGACATGTTGCACGTATGAGGAATGAAATACTTGCATGGAAGCTTCTTGTAGGAAAGCCACAGGGAAAACGCCCAGTTGGTCGAACAAGAATGAGGTGGGAAATAACATTAACTATGATTTGAGGGAAGTAGATTATACAGGGAATGATTTGAAATCATTAGCTCAGGAAAGGGATATATGGAGAGCTTATATCCGCGCGGCCATGAACCTAAGGGTTCCATAGTGCCAGTGAGTAAGTAAGAGTAAGTAAGGAAAAATTTGTATGGTTTGACCGGGGAATCGAACCCGCGATCTCATGAACAGTAGTCAAAAACGCTGCCCACTATTCCATGAGGCTGGTCCCCTTAAGAACACAATAATTGTAAAAACATCAGGCTATTACAATCAGTCAATACTAATTAAATTCATTGTTAAAACAGTTGAGGTGGAGAGTCATAAAATAAAATAAGTTAGGTAAGATCCGTCGTTCTCAACTTATAAAATATGTAATCTTTATGTCTGTAGGCCTTTCAGGACATCCGTTCCATCTTCAGCAGGTCCTTCTTCGCTACAACATCCAGTATGATGGTTGATGCTGCGAGCGTTGCGAGCAGCATCAACCATCATACTGGATGCTGTAGCGAAGAAGGACCTGCTGAAGATGGAACGGATGTCCTGAAAGGCCTACAGACATAAAGATTACATATTTTATAAGGTGAGAACGACGGATCTTACCTAAGAAGGTATGTTTTAACTTATTTTATTTTATTACAATCAGCCATGTCGTTATGTGCGTGAAACCCCTGTCCCAGTAACACCGGGTGGAGTAACGTAAGAAGAGAGCGGTAGAATCACAGATATGTATTTATGGAGCTCCAGACAGTTCCCACCACCGCGTTCCCTTAAACAAAATGGAGACACAGCTATAAAAATGTCAAGAGTACGGATTACAAATTGGAGTGTGGGGACCGTTAACAAAATAAACATGCGCAGTTTTCAAACATCTCTAACACAAGTATAACCTACACTATTTCCTCTCACTATCGAACCAGGAGGTTCATGGCTGCGCAGCCATACATTCCTCTCCTGATATATATTCCCTGTAAATCATGGTAAATATCATTCGCCTATCTCATTCTTGGCCTACCTATTCGAGGCTTTTCCTCTGGTTTTCCCATAACATGATTTAGTAAGACTCTTTTATTCCCTACTAATGCCATATGTCCTGTCCATCGCAGTCTACGAAAGCTGACTGTTCTTATTATATCTGGTTTTCATAAAGATAATGCAGCACACTGTGATGCGATTTTCAAATAATGATAAACAAATTGTAAAAACATATAAATATATTTCTTACGTACGGAGTTTTAATGTTTACACATCTTTTTGTGCCTAAAGTTTTATTTTCCTTCTCCACTCGTCTCTATCCATCCACTCCATGTCCTCCAGTCCTCTTGTTCTCATTCCAGTTCTTATTTCTTTCATCCATGAGTTTCGAGGTCTTCCTATCTTTCTTCTTCCAGGTGGACACCATTCCAATGTTTTTCTCGGTAACCTTTCTTCTTGCATTCGTCGTACGTGTCCGTGCCAATTTAATTGCTTGTATCTTATGTAATCTACTGTTGAATATCTAATATTCATTTTTTCTCATGTGACAGTATTTCTTATTTTTTTTTCTAATTTTGAACATCTTGCTGCTCTCCTCAAGAAATCCATTTCCATCGACATAAGTTTTTGTTGAATTTCCAAACTTCAGCTCCATATATGACAGTACTTCTCACTATTGAATTATATATTTGTAACTTATTTTTCCTGGTTATATGTCTGTTCCATAAGACTCCATTTATCATTGCTGTTATTGCTCTACCTTTATTTATTCTGTTCTTAATATCACTTTCTTGTTTATCCTCTTTATCTAATTTTACTCCCAGATACTCAAATTCTTCACATCCTCTAATATACCTCTTTTCATCTTCTAATATTAAATTTTCGGTTCCTGCTGCACATCCCATATAATAATAATAATAATAATAATAATAATAATAATAATAATAATAATAATAATAATAATAATAATAATAATAATTATAATAAATAACAAATAACAAACAATAACAATTATAATAATAATCTTCTATTCTTGTAAACCCATGTTTCCCTTAACAGAGATTTAGGTACTCTCCCCCTACAGGGAAGAATTTATACCATACTAATTTACTTACACTTTTTTTCGTATAGATGTCACTTGACTGGTCCGTGGTCAGCGTTCCGCCTTATACTGACATCTAGGAAACCAAGGTAGTACTAGGAAGGGAAAATTCGGTCTGCTTAGAGACCTTTTTTTCATTCAGGCTTAAGGGTCTTTTAGGAGCCTGAAAATGTTCAGACTCGGGACCCACGGCTTAAAGTCTCTCCCAGAGGACTTGCTCCTTGGATTTTTTCATCCTAAAAAAATCCATCGATCCCGGCCGGGTTTGAACCCGCGACCCTCTGGACCAGAGGTAAGACAATAATAATAATAATAATAATAATAATAATAATAATAATAATAATAATAATAATAATAATAATAATATAATAATAATAATAATAATAATAATAATAATAATAATAATAATAAACTATCTATGTATCTTCGGGTTTTTACAGCTGCTGCCGTATTCCCGTGCCAAACCTCCAAAGCCTACGATCTTGTGCATCTTCGATGCTTAGCCCTCTAGCTTGCATTACTGTCTTCATGTTTTCCTTCCATGTTAACTTCGGTCTCCCTCTCTTCCTCCTTCTGGTCGGATGCCATTGATATAGTTGCTTTGGCCATCGCTCATCTTCCATTCTTAAAACATGTCCTAACCATTTTAATTCCTTCTCCTCAATTCTTTCAATTATGCTTTCTTCTGCTTCCATTATGTTTCTAATTTCCTTATTTGTGACATGTTCTAAATAATAATAATAACAACAAATAATAATAATAATAATAATAATAATAAGAAGAAGAAGAAATAATAACAATAACAATAATAAGAAATAATAACAATAACAACAATGCTAATAACAATAATAATAATAATATCGATGGCCGTGTGTTGAACTGAATCCATCAGCGATTATAAATTAATTACAGTGTAATTGCTAACAAAACATTATACAATAATTTATCTGGTAAAACCAGCTCACATTGAAACATCGGGTCGCTCTCAGCTTCAAATCAAAACAGATTACGTTGTAATCCTTGAATTTTGTAGCAAATCCACGCATCGCACACTCCTACCTGCAAGTGTATCGCCATTGTTGACGTCAAGTGGTCTTCTACGTACAATATGAAGCTGCAATTATATATTGATCACGTGGTATTACTGGGGGGGGGGATACTACACACTCTCTATCGAGTAACACTAAGAAAGAAGTAATCAGTAAAACTAAATATATGGTCACACATAGAAATACATTATATAATGGAAATGGACAGTTTAAGGACAAATGAGGGAAATTTTGAGGAAGTGGCTGAATTCAAATACCTAGGAACAATAATCACAAATAGGAATGAGATGCACAAAGAAATTAAACACAGGCTCAATTCTGGAAATGCGTGCTATTATGTATTACAGGGACTCTTGTCCCAACTTCTCTCAAAAACCTTAAACTGAAAATATTTCAAATGCCCCAGGTTGTCTTTCGACATTCCTGGTGTTCTCTCCTGGCACGGCGTACTTGTAACTCACTTCTGAGGTTCAGACGTCGATAATATGACGGGTGATGATAATGGTGCGCCAGGAGAGTCCCTAATCCTAAGCTTAACCTAAGATGAATATGAATGATGATGATTGCGATGGCCATATGATTTCGGGGACCGTTTGGGCCTTAAAGTTTCTTGACATTTGTCTTACAGGTGAGGAAAGCCCCCGTAAAAACCTCACCCAGAAAAACTGTCCCGACCGGGGATCGAGCCCGGGCCCGCTGCGCTACCTCGAGACCACAGCGGTGGACTAAACTGAAAAAATATAAAACAGTTATTCTTCCAGTTATCTTATATGGATGCGAAAGATGGACTCCTGCTTACTTTAAGGGAGGAAAACAGATTAAGAGTATTTGAAAATAAAGTTCTTAGGAAAATTATTGGAGCAATGAGAGACGAGCAGACAAGTGAATGGAGAAGACTACTTAACAGTGAACTACATGATCTTTATGGGAAACCAGATGTAATAAGAACAGTTAAGTCTCGTAGAATGTGATGAGCAGGACCGTGGACACCCCTTGTAGGAAAACCAAAAGGAGAGCATATAGTAGGTAGGTGAGGAATGAGGTGAGAGAATAACATTTGAACATGATTTGAAGGAAGTAGATTTTACAAGGAATGAATGCAAAACATTAGCTCAGGATTGGGATGTATGGAGAGCTTATATATTTGTGACCATGAACGTACAGGTGAGTTAGTTAGATATAATTTTTCGATTACCAATTACTCGTTACCTCTCTTGGCAACCTAATCCCCTTAAATATAGACTACCAGTTTCACTTTTCTCCCCGCACGCATTGCCCGGAGTGTGCCTGCGGACTGAGAGAAACTGAGCCAGGAAATTCAACTGCGCTGTCCCAGATATAACCACCACACCACCGCAGTGTCATTTACAATAAAGCTAAACACATCAGTGCCCATTCTCTTTATGTTGACAGTGCCATCTAGTATTCATTGAAGGAAACACTAATGTGTAGACAGATGAATGCAGTGAGTGGCGACATCTTTGTGAAAATTCAATGCGAATTAACCGTCACACAATCCTCTCATCGGCTTATAACGGGTGTCCCACGTTTTCCCAGTAAACACAATTTTCCTGTTTTACAGCTCTACACCTCTTCCCACATATGTTCCAGTTGTAATGTAAACAAACCAGATGTATGACTGGATTTTCATTGGACGAATAACTGTTTTACCTTTAAGTGTGTAAGAAAATATAGTTCGCTCTCTGACACTCGAAATAAAGGAAATAAAAATATATATTATCCAGCACATGTCTGTATAAGTTACGTGGGAGAATCTACAATATCACCATAGTACATTCACAAATTTAGGCCGTTTGCTGACCTGTTTCGGCCTCAAGAGAAACAGCATCCAAAAGTCTTTTGAGTGGACGTCCTCGTCTTCTTCTTCCTGCATTGTGATAGCTTAACATTTGTTTGTGTATCTTGTGATCTTCCATTCGATGAACATGTTGCATCCATCTTGACTTATAATCAGAAATTTTGTTTTCTAAAGGTTCCATGTGTAATTCTTCTAATATGTCTTCATTTTTTTATGATCTAGTAGTGTGTATCCGAAGGTATCTCATTTCAGCAGATCTAAGTCTCTGTATATCCTTCTGTTTCAACGTCCATACTTCGCTACCATACAAAAGAGTTGGAAGAGCCAGTGTTTTACACACTTTTAGTCTTGAATGTTTTTGGACTAACTGTGGCTTCAAGACAGAATTTATGAACCGTAAAATCTTCAAACATTTTGATATTTTTGCATTTACATGCTTTTCTTCTTCATATGAGATATTGCATCCTCTATCTATCTATCTTCGTGTTTTTACAGCTGCTGCCGTCTTCCCGTGCCAAACCTCCAAAGCCTACGATCTTGGGCATCTTCAATGCTTGCATTACTGTCTTCATGTTTTCCTTCCATGTTAACTTTGGTCTCCCTCTCTTCCTCCTTCATCGGATACCATTGATATAGTTGCTTCGGCCATCGTTCATCTTCCATTCTTAAAACATGTCCTAACCACTTTAATTCCTTCTCCTCAATTCTTTCAATTATGCTTTCTTCTGCTTCCATTATATTTCTAATTTCCTTATTTGTGACATGTTCTAATCAAGACTTTCTGGCACTTCTGCGTAAATAATCCATTTCTAGAGCTATTAGTCTATTCTTGTAGTACTTATTGATTGTCCATACCTCACTTCCATACATTGCAACAGATTCCACCAATGTTTTACCAATATATTTTTTTTGTGTCTTTCCAAATATGCTTATCCCACCACATGGAATTTAACGATGATATTATTTTGCTACTCAATTCAATTCTATGTTTTATGTTCTCTTTGCCTATACCTTCAATGTTATCCTATTGCATCCTGGATATGTAAAATTACTCACTGCTCCAAAATGTTATTGTCGAGTACAATTTTACTTCTGTCAGGATCTACACCTGGAAGTGCCACAAGAGGTAGCAGCCCTACCGCTGGGGCCAGTGACCCGTCCTAAGGAACTTCAACATTACTTTCAAGTCTCATCACGACCAAATCCAGAAGGAATTGAAATATGACAACCCACAGCAAAGAAATACGGTCAAAAGAAAACGGTACAATTATATTGTAAAATATGCAACCGGGAATGTCCGAAGCATCCATGAAAAGAAGAGTATATTTGAGAATAGAAACATTGATGTTGCAGTAACTACAAAGACGAAACTTAAAGGAACGAAAGAAACATAATTATGTACAAATATATAGCGGTGTCGACAAGAAAACCCATGGACTAGGGAGAACCTTAAAACATATAATTCTCCTTCTTCTTCCTTTCCAGGATTAGGTCAATGCGAGCTGTTCCGGTCTCAAGTCCATCGTTTTCTTGGCCGTCCCAAAGATCTTTTCCCATGTGGTTTGTAGGCGTTGATCTTTTTGGGTAATCTTGTATTGTCCATTCTGTCTAAATGTTCTTTCCATTGGTATTTGTGCTAGTCCAGTTTATCGAGTATTGAAAATATCTCCAGTTAATTTCTTATTGATTCATTGTGTAATCTATCCATGCGTGTACATCCTTTTACGGATCTTAAAAATTTCATTTCAGTGGCTTGAATGTGTGAGATACCTTTTTTATAAGTACCCAAGATTCAGATCCATATAAAAGAACAGGAAGAACCATGATTTTATAAAACCTGAGCTGAGTTTCTCTTCGAGTCTTTCGGAGGGTTCTTCTTATGGTGCCACACATCATTTGATATCGGTTTAATTTATTATGTATATCCCAATCATAGCTATATGTTATATCTGAACCAAGATAGTTAAAGTGTGCTATCTGTTCTATTATTTCATTATTGATCACTATTTTTGTTCTGACTGACACTTTGCCCTGAAAAGCCATAATTTTAGTTTTTGAAGTTGAGACTTTGAGATTTTGGAGCATTGTAAAGGGTTGAGAATGACTGAGGATGAGCTCTCAGAGTCTATAAAAGGCTCCAAAAATAGTCGGCGCAAAGTATATCCTCTCTCTACCAAACCCTTCCATCTACCTTCACGTGGTGGGACTGTTTTTACTGAAGATGGAGGATGAATGGCGAGTTTCTTGCGCCAAGGGGCAGATAGAGCTCTTTAGCCTTGTAAGGTAGTCTGTCTAGGAGAAAGACAACTCCGAAATTAAACTCTGGTCCTCCAGGTTAGGGGTTTTGCGGTTGGGCTGGTAACCCATCCAAGCACTCAAATGTCTCAAATACAAACACGTAAAACAAATAATTACAATTTTAATACATTAAAAAATTATTGTTTTATTTTTACACACGCGCATTGTAGAATACGGTAGAATTTCTGCTGTTTTAAAATGGCCGCTTTCTGTAGAATATCTCACAAATGAAAACATTTGAAAAGCGGAGATAAAGAAATCATTTTGAATGTTTTAAAGCACTTTAGTGAAACATATCCTACACCAGACATTGAGCTTGTGGTGAAAATAACAGCAGAATTTACAGGTGAGTCAGCATGGAGCATACATTATTCTTGTAATGAAATTGTATTTAAAAGATAACTATCGACTTGATGGAAAAAGCATCAACGTGTAATTAGCTACACCAATATAATAATTTTTTGTCATAAATAAATAAGAAATGGAGGACGTTTTTAATTATTGGTGCCATCTTACCTTGTATTCAGTCTTATTTGCTGTAAAATACGATGTTACTTACGAACAACGTTTCTACCGAACACAATTCAGTCATATGGCGGGTAAAAGTAGCACCACGGTGCCACCAATACCTTATGTAAGTTTGTTTACAGTACAACTGGAACTTGGCTCGGAATTAGTAACTAACTCACTGGCACTATCGAACCCGTAGGTTAATGGCCGCGCGGACATAAGCTCTCCATATATCCCTATCCTCCCCAAGGTTTTCCAATCATTCCCTGTACGGGGTGAATCATAAATATGGCTATACGTTTGATCGCGATGTGTGATGAAAATATTACCATTACAGGAAATATGAAATTACCGTTGGAAAGGCAATTATTCAAATTACAACAATGGAATAAAACAAAACAGTGTAGAACTAACGTCATTACTCAAAAATGGCGTTGAATATGCAACAGCAAATTACAATTGCTGCATGGGCAATAACGTATGCTAATGATCGTGAGGCCGCAAGACGTGAGTTTAACGTAGCATTGCAGCCGTCGACTGTGGGAAAGTGGAGAAAACGACTGCTGGAAACGGGAAGGATGCAGAAAATCAAACCTCCTGGAAGGCCTCGCATTAGCACGGATGCAGAAACAACGAAGAGAATTGTGGAGGCGTTCGACGCTAGTCCACAAAAATCAACCCGCCAAGCTGCACGTGAGCACTGATTTGTTTTGTTTTGTTCTATTGTTGTAATTTGAAGGATTCCCTTTCCAATGATAACATCATATTTCCTTTAATAATAATATTTTCGTCACAAAATGCGATAAAACGTATAGCCATATTTCTGAATCACTCTACTTCCCTCAAATCATAGTTAGTTATTCTCCCACCTCATTCTTGGTCTAGCAACTGGGCGTTTTCCCACTGGTTTTGCTACAAGAAGCTTCCATGCACGTCTTTCATTCCCCATTCGTGCCACATGTCCTGCCCATCACAGTCTACGAGACTTAACTCTTCATTATATCTGGTTTCCTATAAAAACCACGTAGTTCACTATAATGTAGTCTTCTCCATTCATCTGTCTGTTCATCTCTCTTTGGTCCAAACAATTTCTTAAGAACTTTATTCTCAAATACTCGTAATCTCCTTTCCTCCCTTAAAGTAAGAGTCCATGTTTCACATGCATATAATATAACTGGCAGAATAATAGTTCTATATATTTTTATATATTTTCAACTCGACATTAGTATAGGGGCGAATTCCATTGCGCAAGAGGTTAGACACTTGCTTTCCACCTCAGAATCCCAAGTTCGAGTCTCTGTCACGAGGGTGGAATTCATAATCATCACTTATAAAATGAGTGATCCCATTTGTGTCATGTGTGGCAGCATTCCAATTCCTATACCACAAATTTCTGGATTCTGTACCACGATTGCTGAAGAAGGCCCAGGCCCTCTAAGTGCCGGTGATAATGAAGAGAGGCATGTGAGGGTGTAGAGCAAAAGTGGGCCTGGTTCAAAAATTGAAAATCCGTACATACATGTGAATTTAGGTTCAAAAATGTCAGTAATTCAATGGAGAACCAAATATTGTAAAAGTTAATGTTTCTTTCTTCACGCGCAATTAAAATGTATTACTTTATCTTCATATCAGTTCTTTTCTCAAAAGTGTAAAATATGGACTTACTCCATTTTTACTCAGAATCCCTTATTTCATTTTTAACTTGAGATGTACCTAGGTTTACTCTTAATGGTCCCATTTTTATTACACACTTTATATTAGCTTGATCAGTATCTGTCTATATGACGGACCTGTATCTATGTAATGGAATCTTTGAACACGATTTTCACCCACTTAAAAACAGTGCATGGACTTGAAACTTTGTATACTTGTAAAGGACCAATGCCAATACAATAATTTCATAATTTTTTTTCTAAAATCCTGGTCAGAATCATCAGAATATAAAAAAATAAATAAAAACCGGTATAATGGGTTGCGGACTTATCGACTTTTTAGTCAATCGTTGTAAGAGCTCAGTTGGTAAAGCGGTTCACTGTAGTGCCGTAGCGTAGTGGTTAAGGCACTGAGCTACAAGCCGGAGGGTCGAGGGTTCAAGTCCCGTTGGGGTCAGGATTTTTAAACTGGCCCAAACCCTCTGGCGGCACTATGGCCCTGGGGTCGACTCAGCCTCTAACGAAAATTAGTACCAGACGCTTGTTCTGGGGGTATAGCCGGCCGTCACGCAGGGCTGACAATCCGGCTGACATAAAGTGCCGATTGTCTAGAAAAAGTGGGAGCCTTAACCTCCTACTACCCCAAGGGCCTCCGGACCTGTTGTGGCATCACTTTACTTTACTTTATAATGAGTTGCGGACTTATCGACTTTTTAGTCAATCGTTGTAAGAGCTCAGTTGGTAGAGCGGTGAACTGTAGTGGTATATAATTTCAGTAATCGATAGGTCGCTGGTTCAAATCCGGGCCCGGAGGATTTTTTTAGAACAGTATTAAGCAATTAAATTTTCATGGGATTCCGGTTTATGACAATCAATTAAACTAAAAATTTAAAAAGCAGATAATAGTTTAAAAAACTAAAACAACACGCTTTATTAGAAAACCGAACTAAAAAATGAAAAATAATTTTAATTTCCAACACGCTTGGGATAAAATTAAAGTGGTCAACAAAAAAATCACCTCCAACACATCTAGAATAAAACTAGAGTTGTGTACAAAAGAAAATAATTTTACCATCAAAAGCGTGGGGTGCTTTTTATGGTTTTTACGTTTTCTTCTTAGAGACTTTACTTTTACCAATATCTGTTTATTATCAAATATATCAATTGATATAGAGCACCCCCACGCTTTTGATGGTAAAATTATGTTTTTGTAGATAACTCAGGTTGATAATCGTGCGTCTTCCTGTTGATAAAATTGCCTCTTCCTCTTCGCAATGTGAGATATCTGCGCAAAATAACTTCTTTGACAAGGATATCTATTCAACAATGTACGATCGCTATGGTACAACAAGAAATGCGAAAACAACTTTAAAAAATTGTTCTGTTGCTCTAAAGAAATATTAAATGTTGTATAATGAATCTCCTTTATTGTTAATAATTATTTCTCATATAATCATCTGTTATTGATTTTTCCCAAGCCCAAAGAGATTTAACAGTAAAGATATGCTATTTATAACTATACAGTCGGCTTAGAAATCGGCCGGAAGTAAGATCGGAATACATAACCTCACATTTGGTAAATATTAAACATTATAATTATTTTTAGCTTCTGGTGTTGTGTTATTCGCTCCAAATGCAACGCGAGGTTGAGTTTTTCATTAGAGTTAGATTCCTGCTGATTAACTAACTTTTCCATTTCGAATTTTAACTCCGAATTTCATTGTAAAAAAAAACGAAAATTGGAGTCGACAGCTTTCAGATTAACCTTATATCGATTATTCTAATTAATGAAATCCAACCTACATCTCTTATCCAAATATTAAGTGCCGAGATTCGTTCCAAAAACAAAAATAAAAATTTCTAGAGCGGTATTTTAATGTCGGCTTCCAGACAGCCCACACGTGTAATTGTGTGATTTTGCTGGTAAACCGACTCGATTATACTTTTCTTAACAATCGTTATACGCCGAGTTTGGTGCAAGAAAAAACTGCGTCAGCTGTAGCGTTACCAGACACACACAACCTGCTTCGTTATTTTATTCCTATAGCTTCGCAACAAACAAAATGCAGTCTTGCTGCACATGCGCTAGAATTCTATGACGTAATGGTCCCCTTTCAGTCAACTTGTGCTGAGATTCCCCCCATTTTCATGTGATTTAGTTGTAACCTTGGGAGGCGGAGTTTCAATTATTTTAGCATCGATAGGATTTTAATGTAATAAAATATAAGAATGCAAACATATCATTCAACTATTCGTGTGAGAAACCAAGATAAAAGACAGAAGTCTAACTTCTCATTACACTATTCAACTGTTTTTTTAAGGATTGTGCGTTTTGTCGTACTTACAGCAATGGCGATCATGATTGAAAGTTCAACTTCCTACATTTAATAATAATAATAATAATAATAATAATAATAATAATAATAATAATAGCTTTATTTTACCTGGCAGAGTTAAGGCCTTAAGGCCTTGTCTACCACTCAACCAGGTTTAAAAAAAATACAAAAGAAAAGTCTTAAATCTAAATTACAGGGTTGCCATCCTTTAAATAACTAAATAACTATACTGTAATATTATAAATTACGTGTCTAGTGCTGGAAGTGAAACCACTATCCTTTATATATACTGCCTACAATGTATATACAAAAACTAGCGTTAATATACGAAACAAATCGCTGCATTTTAAATTAATTGAACTTTACTTGAAACAATACAAAAAAATAAATTCGTTCTTGCCGCCATTTTATAACTGATTGGTGTCACGGCCTGATGTAGTCTCAACTAAATTATTTCCGGCATTTACAGTTTAAACAGTGGGCAGACTGTTAACGTTAGTCAGTTCTTTATAATAAACGCAAATTTTTCCAACAAAGATGTTATTTTACTATTATTTGTTATTTTCAAAACACCATCGTGCAAAAAATAATGTACAACGCACGTTTGTGAAGTGTTTTACACAATCTCGCTACCGCTCGGTTTTTAATACTTTCCTCGCTCCTGTAAAAACCACTTCGCAACCTCGTATTGTACATAATATACTATTGTGTGAAACTAAAACAAAAGACAGTCATAAATCTAACTTATCATTAAAAATAGTTTTCAACTGTTTGTGTGTGGAACTAAAACAAAAGACAGTCAGAAGTCTAACTTCTCATACTGTAATATTACATTTTAACACTAAAATTCTGATTATTACGTAGCATTGTTCTGATGGCGGTATCAGCTCCAGTTCACGCTGATTGGTTGGAAGAGAGGAACAGAGGAGTGGGAGATGTACAGTCCAGGCAACAAAGTATTAGCACTGCATTTTGTTCGCTGCCGAGTTATAAAAACAGTACTTTAATGAAAAAACCTTCGGATATTGATAAAACGCGTATAAATGGTAAATCTTTAACACCCTGTAGGAAGAAGAGTTTACTTACGTCATTCAAGGCACGTGTGTACGTTCCAAAATGGTGGATAGCAAACTGCAGAGTTGTCCCGTAAACTTTCAGCGACACAGAAAAACTTGCAACCGCCGGCCTCCTACAAAATTCTGAAACAAATAATAATAATAATAATTTTAAAAATGTCCGTTACGTAAGAAATAGGAACTAACTTGTAGCAGTACCTTTATATTAATAAATACTGCTATCTTCTATACACACATATATATGAAGTGTTGCTGCTATAGGCTATCGCATTTATTATAATATTATAATGATATTGTGGAAAGAAAAATTAATGCCTGAACCAGGAATCGAACTATGGACCTGTAGTTCTCGAGACTAGTGTGCAGCCCACTACACCATTCTAGACTTGGCACAAACATTAACAATTCTTTCCACATATACAAATCTATAATTCTCGTTTCGTCCGCTGCCAGGTAGGTGTCACTACCATCGCCAACGGCCGGCTTCGTTTAGAAGTATCTATATTTACACCACCACTTTTATAAGCAGTAAACTATGCTATTTAACATTTTCCAATACTGTTATTTTAACACAGTTCCAATAATGGATAATATTATAATGATATTGTGAAAAGAAAAATTAATGTCTGAACCGGGAATCGAACCGTGGACCTGTAGTTCTCCAGCCTAGTGTGCAGCCCACTATACCACTCTAGATTTAGCACAAACATTAACAATTCTTTCGCATATACAAATCTTTAATTATCGTTTCTAAATAAAATCGAATTTATTGTCTTTAAATGCTAACAGAGGACAGCGAACGATGGGGAACTTTAATTAAGGGAAATTTGTGAATGTTTGTTACAAACTGATAGTCTGTAAGTCCGTACTCATTTGTATATTTAAAAACATCATGTTAATTACTAACATTGGTTGGAGAAACCCCTCAATGATGAGGAAAATTCTCAAAATGAATGAAATGAAATTATGCTTACTTGTTATAGAAGCCACGATGTGGCAGTGCGACCGATGTCCTGGTACCTCCCGTGGTAAAGAATCATACATAAGGCAGAAATATACATGTTTGTGTTAGGGCGCCTGAGTGGACAAGTTGAGATGTCATTAACGTACAAAGTTAGAGGTCTCGGGTTCGAAGTCCGGTTCAGGCGTTAATATTTTTCATGTCAGGCTATTATGGTCATCATCACTATATTCACCATGTTTAACATGAATGGTGTGTTTCGTTTTAAAGTTCTGTTGTCTCGGAGGTGGTCCTAATCACTCATTCAAAGAGACTCTCTATGACCTTGTGAGATCAAAAAGTATGTGTGTGATCCACAGTTAAAATCCCTCTCCCGACAGATGGTGTGACTGTGGTGTGTGGCACGTTAAAGTACCTGCAAGGTGACAGATTGAAGTAAGAAAGTTAGAGGCAGATGATAGACAATATTAAAATAAATGGTTTGTATGCAGATACAAAAAGGAAAGCTGAGTTAAGGAAAGAGTGGAGAATGCTGAGTTTGCAGTGAAAGACCTGCTCTTGACCAGAACACTATGAATGAAATGCCATGAAATATATATAGTGCGATCAGTATAGCACTGGACAGCAGACGCGGGGATTTCACTACACACTGCTGACGCACTCGAGGCGGGGAATGGGCAGCGTAGGATCGCGGTGATACAACCACACACATTTTCGTAACTATTTTGCAAATTGTATTTACTAACTTTATTGAAGCAGGTGCTCGAACTGTTCACCTTCGTTGTTCATAAATTTTTTTGTCGTATTTTGTTCCCGTCTTTGATCCGAGGCTCGATCCTTGGTACTGCGAGCAATGTATAAGATAACACCTTGAAGCGGGCTGCTTCAAGATGGGTTTATTATTCAGGGTTTCCTCCCAGGTCGATTGCCTTCACCCACCTCGAGAGCTCAGCCTGCCCCGTTTTATTTCAGAGTTGTCTCTCCTAGATGGGTTGTCTTGCAGGACTAACGAACCCCATCCGCCAGGCACATTTTTGACACCTCTTTATAAAATGTGTTGTACGGATGGACTGTTGAACGTGACGGAATGTTTACAGCCGGGAATCGTGTTTCAAAAAGTCTTCGTATTTGGCTGGCAGACTGAGTTAACATAAATAAATACACGTGTTTCAGTAGAAACATTATTAGTCATTATACACTTTACACACTTATACTCGCCTGTTTTATGAGATACACATTTTAAAATTGAAATAACTTATACACACGTCATTCTGTACACAAGGAAAAGCGATCGAGCACCTTATCCACTCGAAGCACACCATCTGACTGCGACCGTGAATATGTGGGATGTGCTTGTATACTGCTGAGTCTGCGCACATTTCAAGTCCCGTGTCTGCACGTGTAAGCCTTCTTCACCGCACAGCACTGCTGTCCAATGCTATATATGTATATCTATATAATTTCTAACCGCATTTGTTAAAAAATAGCGATTTTTCGGCAAAACGTTTCCAATTTTAACCAACATTACCGAATGTATAACTAATTTTTTTGCTAAAACTCAATTTGTGACACCAGATGTTCTTTTGCAGCGAAAAAATCACGCATAGGGGCTATTAGCTATTTGTTACATAACTTGATTTCAACAGAATCATTATATGAATTTATCTTATAGGATAGTTTGTCAATTCTATTGTGACGAAACAACATGGCGGTTGTTACAGTGCATTTTTAATCTTGGGTTTTAGGTACACCCCCACTACATGGTGGAATTTCGTTCATTCCTGATGAATACGTCGCATGCATTCATTATATAAAAACACTCACAAAACAATCCTAATCAACTTGTGAAAGTTTGTCGGTAGAATTTGTAATCACCCTGTGTAACAGAAATGACAAATGAAGAAAACTGTAGAATTTATTAAAACATTGGAAAGGGAATCAACTGAAAAGCGGAGACAAATTCATTATTTTGAATGTTTTCAAACAGTTCAGAGAAAATTAGCCATTGAGGATGTGGTAAGAATAACAGCACACTTTACAAGTGAGTCATCATGGAGCATAAATCCTGTTCGTAATGAAATTGTAAACAAATGATATGTATGGGCATCATGGAAGGAGCGCAAACGCCTCGTTAGGTAAGCCCATATATAATTTTTTGTCATAAAAAATAAGAAATGGAGGAAGTTTTTAATTATTGGTACCATCTTACCTTGTATTCAGTTTTATTTCCCGTAAAAAAATATGACGGATCTCAAATCTTTCTCCCAACCTTTCTCAAAAAAAGTTAAACTGAAAATATATAAAACTATTATTGTACCAGTTATATTATATGGGTGTGAAACATGGACTCTTACTTTAAGGGAAAATATTACAAGTACTTGAGCATACAGTTCTTAGGACCAAAGAGAGATGAACAGACAGGTGAATGGAGAAGACTACATAACAGTGAGCAACATGTGGCAATAATTGGAAATAAAATAATACATGCAAATTTCTTATAGAAGAGCCAGATATAAGATTTCTACAGGTAGACCAAGAATGAGGTGAGAGAATAACATTAACTAGGATTTGAGGGAATAGGAACAGTGGCTCAGGATAAGATAATATAGAGAGACCATGACAGTGCCAGTGAGTTAGTTAGCACTCTGTATTCCGAGCGGGCGTTGTAATGTTGCACAACTTGATTTGAGGTCACAGTGTGGCAGTACGTGCTCTGAATACAAACACAATTACAAGAAAAATGTTTTCCGCACTTTTCTAAAATTCATGAATATCTTTCAACGTTCTACTTCCGCTCTCGTGGTCTAGTGGTTACCTCCACTTTCATCAGGGTCTAACAACCACAGCATCATCGAAATTGCAAGTTTTCAGACATGGGTTTATTATATTTGTATCTCTCCTTTGGAGAGAAATGAATGCCTCCACATCTGTTGTTAAGAGGATTGAAAATCAAACGCTTAAATGGTATGGCCATGTACAAAGAATGGAAAATGAAAGATGGCCAAAAAATATATATCAATGGTCACCCCCTGGAAGACATAAACATGGCAGACCAAGATGGAAAGGGAAAACCTACGTCAGAACTATAATGGATGATAGGAATTTGGAAGAGGGAGATTGGAATGATAGAGATAAATGGAAACTGAAGACGGCAAACCTATAAATGGGGGAAAGCCGAAGAAGAAGAAGAAGAAGAAGGTCCACTATGTACTGTTCACATGACACCAGTTACCTCTGGTCACGACTGGAAGATTATAATATAAAAAGCACGTTTTTGGACATGGGTTTTCATCAAAATTGTATATACTATGTACCCTTCGCATGCCACCAGTGTTATAGGTGTTATGTTCCTTGCCTCTGGTCACGACTGGAAGATTATAATATAAAAAGCACGTTTTTGGACATGGGTTCTCATCAAAATTGTATCCACTATATACCCTTCGCATGACACCAGTGTTATAGGTGTTATGTTCCTTGACTCTGGCCACGACTGAAGAATCATAATATAAAAATAGCACCTTTGGACAGCTGGACCCCTGGGATACCTCGGCCAGAAGGCCATACTCCCAAGTCCCAGCTTCTTGTCCTCCCTTATCTACATCGCGGTCACATTCAGGTTCTCGGGCTAAAACCAACACCTCAGGGAGAAGTCGCAACTTCTGCGAAAATTGCTGAGCTACATATTACGTCAGGTCGCTCATTCCTGTGGTTCCTTGAGCCTAGCCGGGAGGACCATCCCCATGTCCAAAAAGTGCGTTTGATGGACTCAAGCCCTACCCGGTCTCACAAAAATGGTATCATCTAGATATCTTTCACTTGGTCACCGCTGCTCTGGGTCACAAGGATCACGGTTTCAAACCCGCCGACATAGATTGAAGGGTTGCCAGGTCTTCGCAAAACCCGCAAACCTGGAGGACCAGTTTGAGATTCGAGCGTCTTCTCCTGAATGCATTCCCTTCTTCAGATAACATCCTAAACTAATGTTTTTCCAATCATCCCTTGTATAATTTATCTTTCTTTAAAATCACGTTAGTGTTATTCTCCCACCTCATTCCTGGCCTACTTACTGGGCATTTCCCCTCCGGTTTTCCTAAAGGAGTTTCCAGCCCCTCTTTCATTCCCCATTCGAGCAACATGTCACGCCCATCGCTGTCTACAAGACTGAACTGTTCTTATTACATCTGATTTCCCGTAAAAAATTATATAGTTCACTGTTATGTAATCTTCTCCATTCGCCTGTTCATCTTTCTTTGGTCTAACTTTATTCTCAAATAATGTTTTCTCTTCCCTTAAAGTAAGAGTCCATGTTTCGCATTCATATAATATAATTGGGAGAATAACAGTTTTATATATTTTCATTTTCTAAGTAATAAAATTATAAAACATAAAAAGGCAATAATTAAATACCAATGCATTTAAATAAAAACAATATTGTAAGAATATAGAACAAGATGGCGCATCAATTAAACCAAACCAACAGATAACACAGCAAAACAAACACAAAGACGAAGGACAAAGCAAACAACGAGAAAATGGATGTATCAAAGCATAATTATAGAGCGATTCCATGAAAATGTCATACCGAGGTGAAAATTTTGAAACTGACGCAGGAATCATTTTGTTGATGTAATATATATATCTGTAAATATCAAATGTTATAATTCTATAAGAAAATGTTTCAAATGTGCATTATTTTAATCTAATAATAGCGGTAGACAAATTCCTACCAGGGAAATGAAAAGAATTTTAAGTACAGAAATGGATGTTTTAAGAAGATCAGCTGGAAAATCTAGAATGGATAGAATACGAAATAAATAAATAAGGGAAATTATGGGTGTACAAGAGGAGCCGGACATCATAGACATTATAGAAAAGAAAATATTGCAGTGGTATGGTCATGTCAAAAAAATGCCAGAGCAAAGATTGCCAAAAATTGTTATGGAATGGATCCCAATGGAAAGGAGGAAGAGAGGAAGACCGAAGAAAACTTGGATAGAAGGGGTACAAGCTATGAATATCAGAGGAATGGAGGAAGATTAATGAATGGGCAGAGAGGAATGGCGTTTGGTTTCCGGAAGACGGCGGCAGCTGCCATGATACCGGATGATGAATAGCGGTAGAATTTGTCATATTCCAAACCTGAAAAAATACGCAAAATTTTACCAATTTCTTGTTTAATGATTTGGTCGTATGAATTCGTTTTATTTCACAAAATCTTTATTTAAACCATGCTTTGGTCCTCCTTGGTCGTAAATGAAACTATTAATTACATTCTAATATTCTATATACCTTAAATGTGTCCTATAGTTGCTAGCTGTAAGTTATGGCCAGTCAGTCACAGAAAACGGATAAAAATGTACACAAGATAATAATTCATGGATTAAAATATATAATATCTTTGGTCTGGAACACATGGAAACGCCTTATCTCTCAAGCAGAACAAGTATAAAAGTGACGCAACAATTAAATGAGTTGATTTCAGTTGTTTTATTACTAAAAGTTAGTAAATAATTGTTGCAAATTTTTATTTAAACTTAGTAGTCACTCTGAAGTGTTAATAAATTAGTAATTAATTGTTGCATTTGTTTATCTACTTATTAGACGATGCTGATAATAGTAATACAAACAGAAGACATACGATTAAAAACATTTTTCTATTATAAAGGAAGCAAAGGAATGTGTTGTAGAAGGAACCAGGAGGCCGTGCTAACAGGTGCAGGTTGGCAACAGTTGAAAGAGCGCTGTGACGTAAGCAATCGTTATTGTTGCCACACAGCTGACAGCGATGAATATCTGATATCAGAGATGGTCGGTCGCGAATTATTTGCTCTACAGGAAAATACACGCACTTTGAAGTCCAGTCCGTGCAAACAAATAACAACCTGCACACAAGACCGTTTTAATAACATCCATCACATGTAATAATAATAATAATAATAATAATAATAATAATAATAATAATAATAATAATAATAACAATAATAAAAAGTAATAACAATAATAATAGGTATAATAATAACAGTAATACTAACAACAACAATAATAATAATAATAATAATAAAAATAAAATAATTACAATAATAATATGCCTAATAAAACATTTTAATAAATATAGGTGTAAGACAAGGGTGTAGTTTATCACCTACTCTTTTTAATTTATATATTAATGACATCATCCAAAATTGGAAAAATATTGTTAATGTGGGCATAAGAATGGACCGTTTTAAAATATTAAATGTTTTAATGTTTGCTGACGATGTGGTTATTATTCAAGAAAATGAAAACAATTTGCAGTACTCTTTACATCAATTAAATCAGTTATGCCAAGAATATAATTTTAAAATATCAAAGGAAAAACAAAAATAATGGCATTTTGGGGAAACGATCACATACGATCGAAAATCATAATAGACAACAAACCTCTGGAACAAGTAACAAATTTTAATTATTTGGGTTGTAATTTTACTTACTATAAACACCAAAGCTGAAAGAGACATACATATGAAACTGTGGAAATTTCAAATGATATGCGGAACTATACATAAAACATTAAAGAACAAAACAAGAAGAGATACTAGATTGGAGTTTTATAAAACATTGGCAGTTCCTGCATTATTTTATGGGAGCGAAACTTGGGTAATGACCAAAAAAAATGCAAAGTAGAATACAAAGCGCAGAAATGAACTTCCTTAGAAGAACAAAAGGCTGCACAAGATTGGATCGGATAAGGAATGAAGATATAAAAACAGAGTTAAATATATATCCATTGAATGAGAAAATCAGAGAATATCGAGAGAAATGGTTTACACATGTGGAAAGAATGAATGCAACAAGATTACCAAGAGCAGCATTCAACTACAAGCCAAGAGGTTCAAGGAATGTAGGAAGGCCAGTGAAAATCGATCGAACAATTAAATTAATTATCCAAGATGAAAACATAAGGTTCTAAACCTATTTTATCGGAAGAAGAAGATCAGGAAGAATGAAAAAATACTGGCCACTAAGAAAGGAACAACACACTGGGAAATTACTGATCCAACGTACCCTTAAGAGGGTAAAACGAAAAGAAAAGAACCTAATAATAACAATTATAGATAGATCATCGGTTGATTAATGTCTTTGACATCGTCCGATTCCTAATAGCCAATTTTGTCGGTCCATCCAATCTCCTGGTTGCAGATGTTTCTCCTTCATGTATAAATATATTCCCTAACTCCAGGAGGTTTTAGGTCTTCCTCTGCCTCGTCTTCCCTCAGGTTTCCATTCCAAAACAGATTTTGGTAGTCGATCCTCTTCCATTCGCTGGACATGTCCGTACCATCTTAATTGCTGAGTTTTAATATAATCTAAAATAGTGTCTTCAATCTTCATTTTCTCTCTTATAACTGAGTTCCTAATTTTTTCTCTTCTTGAAATTCTTGCTGCCCTTCGTATAGAATCCATTTCAGTCGCCAAAAGATACTCATTTGTTTTTGTTGTTCATGGCCAAAGTTCTGCTCCATAAGTAATGATGCTTTTAACAATAATAATACAATTAAAAATAAAAATAATAATAATAACTGCAATAATAACAATAACAACACATATAATAATAATAATAATAATAATAATAATAATAATAATAATAATAATGATAATAAAAGTTCTCGCTAGACCCATAATCTGTTATGGCAGTGAAGCTTGGACCATCAGAACTCAGGATGACCGTCATATTACAGCCACGGAGATGAAATTTCTGCGACGAACTGCAGGTTATAGCCTTCTAGACCACCAAAGAAATTCAACAATAGCCAGAGAGTTAAACATCGTACCTATATCTGAATACCTCCAAGAATATAGAAGCAATTGGCTAGCCCATATTCAGCGCATGGATCGTCACAGAATACCAAAACAAATTCTTCACTACATTCCTCGAGGCAGAAGATCTGTGGGCCGACCTTTTCGGAGATGGCGGGAGACCGTAACAGGCCACTGGGCCTAATACTTGAAAGGCAGATGATGATGATAATTAGGTACCAATAATTAGGAACTTCCTACATTTCTTATTTATTTATGACAAAAAATTATATATTGGTCTACGTATTCACATGTTTACGCTTTTTCCATGTTGCTGATACATAACCTTTTTTACCGCTACAATTTCGTTACGAGCAGAATTTATGCTCCATGCTGACTCACCTGTACATTCTGATGTTATTTTCACCACAAGCTCAATGGCTAATGTGCAATATTTTTCAGTAAGTTTTTTTTTGGAAATATTAAAAACAATTAGTTCCTCTCCTGTTGGTTTAAGAAATTCTGCACAATTTTTGTCATTTCAAAACAAATGTAGTTCCAAAGTATTCTGCATTGCGCGTGCATCAGATTAAAATCATATATTTTTAATTAATGTATTCCAAGCCTGTTAAATAAAATCTTTAAAAAAATTCAAAGTTTATCAAAATAAGCAAAACAAGATCTATCCTTATCCGTCCCTGTGATAAAGTAGTTGTAGTTGCAGATAGTTTCATTGCGTACCTAATTTATTTAATGCATTAAAATTGTAATTATATTTTTAATATTTTTATTTCCTTTATTTCGAGTGTTAGAGAGCGAACTATATTTTCATACACGCTTAAAGGTAAAACCAGTATTCGAAGAATGAAAATGCAGTCATACATCTGATTTGTTTACAATATAACATTCTCTCTCTATCAATGTTACTTACTCACTGGCACTATCGAACCCGTAGGTTCATGGCGGCGCGGACATACGCTCTCCATACATCCCTATCCTGAGCTAATGCTTTCCAATCATTCCCTGTATAATCTACTTCCCTCAAATCATAGTTAATGTTATTCTCGCACCTCATTCTTGGTCTACCAACTGGGCGTTTTCCCTCTGGCTTTCCTACAAAGAAGCTTCCATACAAGTTTCCCATTTCCCATACGTGCAACATGTCCTGCCCATCGCAGTCTACGAGACTTAACTGTTCTTGTTATATCTGGCTTCCTATAAAGATCATGTAGTTCATTGTTATGCAGTCTTCTCCATTCACCTGTCTGTTCATCTCTCTTTCGTCCAAAAATTTTCCTAAGTACTTTATTCTCAAATACTTGTAATCTCCTTTCCTCTCTTAAAATGAGAGTCCATGTTTCGCATCCATATAATATAACTGGTAGAATAATAGTTTTATATATTTTCAGTTTAACGTTTTTTTGAAAGGAGTTGGGACATCAAGAGTCTCTGCAATACATAATAGCACGCATTTCCAGAATTGAGCCTATGTTTAATTTCTTTGTACATCTCATTCTTATTTGTGATTATTGTTCCTAGGTATCTGAATTCAGCCACTTCCTCAAAATTTCCCTCATTTGT
Source organism: Diploptera punctata (assembly GCA_030220185.1). NCBI lineage: Eukaryota > Metazoa > Arthropoda > Insecta > Blattodea > Blaberidae > Diploptera > Diploptera punctata. The sequence goes on along the minus strand of JASPKZ010000456.1, from coordinate 28,056 downwards.
CATTAGCTGTCCATTTCCATTATATAATGAATTTCTATATGTGACCATATATTTAGTTTTACTGATATTTACTTCCAGTCCTAATTTCTTAGTGTTACTCAATAGTGTGTGCGTGTTGTCCTTTAGTATCTCCTCGCTATCGGCCAACAATACTACATCATCAGCATAAACTAACAGCTTATTAATACCATTGCTCTATCAATGTTTGTTGAACTAAATATCGCTCCCAAACATTAACACTTTTTCATCATTTTGGCTTAGGGCCCAGATCCATACTCTAGCACAGGTTTAATCTATAAAAGAAAAGATAAAAAATTATATCAATATATCCATTTTTATCTGAACGAGCCGCTGCTGAAGAAAAAAAGCGTCATTTGAAACAAGATCGCGTGTTATTTCTGATAAAATGAATGTTGTAAGTTAAAAAAATTAGATCATCGCAAATTTCATTGTCTAAAGCAAATGGAAAAAAACTTTCTTTTGTCGTTATTCATTCCAACATTGTGACTGCTCTTCCCTCTAGCGGACACTACTTGCACTTGATTTAGAGATATCAGTACAGCTCTGCCTCTAGCGGACAAACTTGCAACCACAAAGCAGCCATTGTATTGTTAATGAAAAACAGCCGCGGGACAGGAAAAACATCTTTTTGTGCGCGTACAAAGACCAGAATTATCTTACAACTGGAAAAATACGAGCTCATCATCCATTACAATCCATCCTCATTTTATTTTCTGGGAAATAATTAACTGTAGGGCCATCTTTCACGGGACACTCAATAACAAAAGAGGCGTATTTTGAACAAGTGGCGGATTTAAAAATACCTTAATTACTATCTTATTTGCACTATCGAACCCGGAAATTTATAACCGCATGGGCACATACTTTCCATATATCCCTATCCTGTGCTGATATTTTAAAATCATCCCCTGTACAATTCACTTTTCTCAAACCGTAGTTAACACTGGGCAAATAATAAATATTTTTTTTTTAAATAACCTGGACGCAATGAAAACAATAGTATATTACTACGATTCGAGGTTGGGAAGTGGTTTTTACAGAATCGAGGAAAATGTTTAAAAACCGAGAGAGAGCTGGGTTTTTAATTTCCGAGATTCTGTAAAACACTTCACAAACGTACGTTGTACATTATTTTTTGCGCGATGGTGTTTTCAAAATAATAAATAATAGTAAAATAATAACATCTTTGCTGGAAATATTTGCGTTCATAGTATACATAGAGGGCAGTGGTTTTACTTCCCGCACGTGGTTTGTAATATTGAAGTACAGTTATTTGGGTTGGCAACTGCGAAACGTAGAATTGAACTTTCAATAATGGTCGCCATTGCTGTAAGTACGACAAAACGCACTATCGCGCAAAAAATAATGTAATCTTCTATATATATTAATGTCTGTCTGTCGGTCCTTTATGCGCTGCCACACCGTTCATCCGATTGTGATGGGTTTTTGGCAAAATGTTCAGGAGTCTCCCGGGAAGGTTTTAGGTTATAAGAGAGTTCTAATACTCAAACCCAGCACCCTTAAAAATCACCCTTTGTAGAGAAAAACGTGTTTTTCGGAACTTTTGGACCCTTAAATGGCTTACGCTGCCTAAACCATAACAAATACACCAAATTAATGTACACAGAATTGAATATCTCAAAAAATCTACAAAAAAAAAAGTCCGCGACAGCATATGTCTTTTATGGATAAGTCATAATAACCATTTTTATCTTTCAGCCCATTGATGCAAGAAGGTCGGGATAAGTAGATTCCAGGGCAAGCCGGGCAATCGGCACGGGGTATCTAAAAATAATTATGATATAAATTTATAATTATTTTTCTTTTTACTTATTCAACTAAGTATAAAACACATTTGATTTATTTAGGTGTAGGAGCGCATTACCTAGTTATATACTTACTTACTCACTGGCACTATCGAACCCGTAGGTTCATGGCCGCGCGGACATAAGCTCTCCATACATCCCTATCCTGAGCCAATGTTTTCCAATCATTCCCTGTACAATCTACTTCCCTCAAATCATAGTTAATGTTGTTCTCCCACCTCATTCTTGGTCTACCAACTGGGCGTTTCCTTCTGGTTTTCCTACAAGAAGCTTCCATGCACGTCTTTCATTCTCCATACGTGCAACATGTCCTGCCCATCGCAGTCTACGAGACTTAACTGTTCTCATTATATCTGGCTTCCTATAAAGACCATGTTGTTCATTGTTATGTAGTCTTCTCCATTCACCTGTTTGTTCATCTCTCTTTGGTCCAAAAATTTTCCTAAGCATTTTATTCTCAAATACTCGTAATCTCCTTTCCTTCCTTAAAGTAAGAGTCCATGTTTCACATCCATATAATATAACTGGTAGAATAATAGTTTTATATATTTTCAGTTTAAGCTAGTTATATATATTTTTTTTATTAAAGCTCCACCACCCCTCCCCTGGTTACCTCGGGCATAATGCCCTTATCCCCGGGTCTGCTCTATGTCCCTATCTATATTGAAATACATAATAAATATACAATTCGGGTGTAGCTAGTTATATACAAAAACCCAGCCATTATGTTTTTATAACTTCTAAACCGGTCAAGCTACCTTCATGAAAATTTGTACAGATTTTCAAGTACGCCGAGTGTTAACTGTACATATTACGCTCTAAAACCATTAGGTGTAGGAGTTCAGCTCAAAGTAAAATTAAAAATTCGCTCGAGGGGTCACAATTGTCGATGTTTCACAACGAAACTCAGTACATGCTGTTACAATATATCGATATACGTATTATCCGAAACTCAGCGAAATCCTTCAGGTAGAAGTCGGGGTTTGCCTGGAATATGAAAATAAAAACTTACTACAAACCGCCATGTTTGATTCATCAGAATGTATAACAGTCTTTAGTTGTTATGCTATAACAATATTGGGTGTAGGAGTTTACCTGAAAAGAAAATTTAAAAATCATACTTCATTTATTGAGACATAGCAGCGCTTTACCAACTGAGCTACCACATTTTGATACGTCTAAATAAGTTGGTTTAAGAAATTAAGTTTCTCCAATTTAAGGGTTGACATTACATTCACTAAAATCAGACCGTAAATTCAACTTTCTGAACAATTCGGTTATTTATGCAGTTCCTACATGATTGACTTTTTACGCGCTTTATATTAGCTTGACCTCTATCTGTCTATGTAACGGAATCTTTCAACACGATTTTCACCCACTTAAAAACATTGGCTCGACTTGAATATTTGTAAACTTGTAGAGGACCAATGGCAATACAATAATTTCATAAATTGTTTCTAAGACCAGGATCATCAGGATATCAAAAAAATAAAGACCGGTATAATAGGTTGCGGACTTATCGACTTTTTAGTCCATCGTTGTAAGAAATTAATATTGTATCGTCTGGTAGCTCAATTGGTAAAGTGGTGGACTGTAGTGGTATATAATTTCAGTAATCCATAGGTCGCTGGTTCAAATCCGACCCGGATATTTTTTTTAGCTCATACCATAATAGTATCGAATTTAAATACATTTACATTTTTATCTTATTCCGTAAAATATTAATCACAATTTTTTAATTTATCCAAAAAATATGAGAAGGATACGATTAACTGTACCAATATTAAAAATGTTATAATAACGTGAGGAAGGTGATAAGCCAGACGAAAAAAGTACCTTGGGAGAAAGAGTGACGATCTTTCACCGTAAAAATACAACCGTCAAAAAATGCGGACATGGGTTCAACTGGGGTAAAATTTTCCGGAGGGCAAATGGTCCCCCATTCGGATCTCCGGGCGGGGACTACTTCAGGGAACCCATGCCAAAGGCTCAAGAATAAAGTTCTTAGGAAAATATTTGGACCAAAGAGAGATGAACAGACAGGAGAATGGAGAAGACTACATAACAATGAACTACATGGTCTTTATAGGAAGCCAGATATAATAAGAACAGTTAAGTCTCGTAGACTGCACGTATGGGGAATGAAAGACTTGCATGGAAGCTTCTTGTAGGAAAACCAGAGGGAAAACGCCCAGTTGGTAGACCAAGAATGAGGAGGGAGAATAGCATTAACTATGATTTGAGGGAAGTAGATTATACAGGGAATGATTGGAGAACATTAGCTCAGGATAGGGATGTATGGAGAGCTTATGTCCGCGCGGCCATGAACCTACGGGTTCGATAGTGCCAGTGAGTAAGTAACTAAGTAAGTAAGTTAGTATAATTATATTTGTGCGTAGACACTAAACATAACGTAAGCAATTACATTTCCATGGGATTCCGGTTTATGACAATCAATTAAACTACAAATTAAAGAAATAAATAATAGTTTAAAAAAACTTAAACAACACGCTTTATTAGAAAACCAAACTAGAGTTATCTACAAAAAAAATAATTTTACCACCAAAAGCGAGGGGTGTTTTTATGATTTTTACGTTTTCTTCTTAGAGACTTTACTTTTACCAATATCTGTTTATTATCAAATATATTAATTGATATAGAGCACCCTACGCTTTTGATGGTAAAATTATTTTCTTTTTGTAGTTAACTCTAGTTTTATTCTAGATGTGTTAGAGATGATTTTTTTTTGTTGACCACTTTAATTTTATCCCAAGCGTGTTGGACATTAAAATTATTTTTCATTTTTTAGTTCGGTTTTCTAATAAAGCGTGTTGTTTTAGTTTTTTAAACTATTAATTATTTTCTATTGTTTTATTAAAAATGTTACATAAATAAAACCAATTAGCTCCATCTTAAGGACACTTTCTTAATTAAAGATTTAATTGTGACTCTTATATTTCAGTTTTCGCCTAGCTACCGGGCGTGTTCCCTCTACTCTTCTTACATGTCCCTCTTTCATTCCCCATTCGTATCAAATGTCCTGTAGATCCCAGTCTATGAGATTTAAACGTTGTTATTATGTCTGGTTTATTATAAAGATCATCTAGCTCACTGTTATGTAGTCTTCTCCATTCACCTGCCTGTTCATCTCTCTTTGATACAAAAAAAAAATCAACTCCTTCAAAAAAACGTTAAACTGAAAATATATAAAACTGTTATTCTACCAGTTATATTATATGGATGCGAGACATGGACTCTTACTTTAAGCGAGGAAACGAGTATTTGAGAATAAAGTTCTTAGGAGAGGTGAATGGAGAAGACGTGATCTTTATAGGAAACCAGATGTATTAATATCAGTTAAGACTCGAAAACTGCGATGGGCAGGACACGTGGCACGATTCGGGCATTAAAGAAGGGCTTCCAAATGTCTTTTAGGAAAATCAAAGAGTACGCAGTAAAATGAGGCGAGACAATAAAATGAACCATTATTTAAAAGAGGTGTATTTTATACGGAACGAATAAAAAATATTAGTCCTGTTTAGTGATGAACAATCGGAGCTACTGAGACTGGACGTCCGTGAAGACAAGAATAATCTAGAAACCAATGTTTAACTCATGTCCCAAATGAGAGTCTATGACCAATCAGGTTTCAAAGAATTTTGCTTTACAACCAATCACAGGCGTGTTTCTCCTAGGTAATTGTCGAATTTTGATTACCAAAATAAAGAAAACTTCTCCTTTTTAATATTCTGAACAGGTCAGAGCATTATTTTGCAGTGACTGACTCTTCAACAAATACATTGAATATAGCAAATAATGAACAGATTCCTTCGACCTACACATTTGATAATTGTTTGTTCAATAATTGTGTTTTTAAATAGTGATTTTACTAAGTTGTATAAAAAAAAATTGACAACCTATAATGTTGGTTATAATTAGGGCTAAGATTTGTACGTAATAAAAGATAAGATTGCAATGCAGATAGCATATTATTCAACTGTTTGTGTATAAAACCAAAACAAAATACAGTCAGAAGTCTAACTTCTCATTATATCATTCAATTGTTTGTGTGTGAAACAAAAAGAAAATATCGTCATAAGTCTAACTTCTCATTATATCATTCAATTGTTTGTGTGTGAAACAAAAACAAAAGACAGTCAGAAGTCTAACTTCTCATTATACTATGTTGCAATCTTACCTTTTAGTACATAAAAATCCTAGCCCTAGTTATAATATACAGTTTGATGTGTTTCATTTGTTCTCCACTAGGGTGCATTCTTACAATATTGCGATCTTATTTGGCAATAAATAGTATGATCAAGTTGCAGTAATGAACAAATGAAACATAACCTCACATTTCTCATTTGTTTTCAAACATCGCAGTTTACATTAAATATATAAATATTTTAAAATAAGTACATTTAAATAATGATTTGTGAATAAATAGCTTAATTTTATTCGTTAAATAGTCCTAACAAATGTCACTCTTTATTTCCAAATTCTTCTTCTCTTCCTGGTTTAGGCAAGAGTTGCCTGTTCCGTCTTCACTAAGACCATCTCTTCCGAGGACGTCCGACATCTCTTCTTCCTCTTGGAAAATAATGGAAGATTTTGTTTGGTAATCTTCTTTCTTCCATTCTTTCTACATGTTCTTTCCACTGTATCTTGTTGTTAAATATCTTTTCTTTTATGGAGTAGATCTGCAGTTCTTCCAAATTCTCTAAATAAATTGGAATTTACTCGTGATAACATTGCTGTGCGGTTTTACAATCTCGCTGTATGTACAATTTTGTTTAAAATGTGAATGTGACATAGCTGGTTTTATCATTAAAAGAAATTACGCAGATTTTATTAGATTATTTGTGTATACATATTTTGGTTAGTATATAAATTCTTGTCGATCCAGAAAACAACCGCAGAATTATGTGTGTATTCAGTAAGGTTATGTTTGAAATGAACCTAGATGTTTGGAATAACATAAAAAAGTTGTCTAGCCAATGCATAAATACAAATATTTAGCTACAAACTCTGCCAGCGTTGATCTCAAAAATACATATTTCAACTCACAAATATATGCACACACATTACATAATGGAACTGGACAGCTACTCTCTAATGAGGGGAATTTAAAATACATATTTCAACTCACAAATATATGCAGACACATTACATAATGGAACTGGACAGCTACTCTCTAATGAGGGGAATTTAAAATACATATTTCAACTCACAAATATATGCAGACACATTACATAATGAAACTGGACAGCTACTCTCTAATGAGGGGAATTTAAAATACATATTTCAACTCACAAATATATGCAGACACATTACATAATGGAACTGGACAGCTACTCTCTAATGAGGGGAATTTAAAATACATATTTGCAGACACATTACATAATGGAACTGGACAGCTACTCTCTAATGAGGGGAATTTAAAATACATATTTCAACTCACAAATATATGCAGACACATTACATAATGGAACTGGACAGCTACTCTCTAATGAGGGGAATTTAAAATACATATTTCAACTCACAAATATATGCAGACACATTACATAGTGGAACTGGACAGCTACTCTCTAATGAGGGGAATTTAAAATACATATTTCAACTCACAAATATATGCAGACACATTACATAATGGAACTGGACAGCTACTCTCTAATGAGGGGAATTTAAAATACATATTTCAACTCACAAATATATGCACACACATTATATAATCAAAATGGACAGCTACTGTCTAATGAGGCAAATTTTGAAGAAGTGGCTGAATTCAAATAGGCAACTAACTAATTAATTCACGGGCACTATCCATCATGGCCGCCCGGAAATAAGCTCTCCATACACCCTTATCCTGAGCTACTGTTGTATAATTCACTTCTCTCAAATCATGATTCATTTTATTTTTCCACCTCATTTTAATACACAAACTGGTCGTTTTTCCTCTGATATTACTAAAAAAAAGTTTCCATGCCCCTCTTTCATTCTCAATTCGTGCCATATGTCCTGCCCAACGTAGTGTATGAGATTTAACAGTTCTTATTATATCTGGTTTCCCATAAAGATAATGTAGTTCATTGTTATGTAGTCTTCTCCATTCGCCTGTCTGTTCATCTCTCTTTGGTACAAAAGTGTTCCTAATAACTTTATTCTCAAATACTCGTAATCTTTTCTCCTCCCTTAAAGTAAGAGTCCACGTTTCGCATCCATATAATATAACTGGTAGGATAATAGTTTTATATATTTTCAGTTTAACGTTTTTTTGAAAGGAGTTGGGACGACAAGAGTCTCTGTAATGCATAATAGCACGCATTTCCAGATTTGAGTCTATGTTAATTTTTTTATGCATCTCATTCCTATTTGTGATTATTGTTCCTAGGTATTTGAATTCAGCCACTTCTTCAAAATTCCTTTCATTTGTCATTAGCTGTCCATTTCCATTATATAATGTATTTCTATGTGTTACCATATATTAAGTTTTATTGATATTTACTTCCAGTCCCAATTTCTTAGTGTTACTGAATAGTGTGTGCGTGTTGTCCTTTAGTATCTCCTCACTATCGCCCAAATAATACTACATCATCAGCATAAACTAACAGCTTATTGATACCATTGAGTTGTAGGCCTTCCTCATCCTCTCCGATCTGATGGCTGCTCTAGTACAGAACTGAATAGCAGAGGATATAGCGCATCTCAACCCATTGTGAATTTCAGAAGTATCTGAAAACTGTTTGCCTACACAAATTCAACAAATTCAAATACCTAGGAACAATAATCACAAATAGGAATGAGATGCACAAAGAAATTAAACATAGGCTCAATTCTGGAAATGCGTGCTATTATGCATTACAGAGACTCTTGATGTCCCAACTCCTTTCAAAAAACGTTAAACTGAAAATATATAAAACTGTTATTCTACCAGTTATATTATATGGATGTGAAACATGGATTAAGGAAGAAGAAAATATTATGAACATTTGAGAATGAATTGGGGGCACGCCGTAGCGTAGTGGTTAAGGCACTGCGATGCAAGCCGGAAGGTCGAGGGTTCAAGTCCCGGTGGGGTCAGAATTTTTAAACTGACCCAAACCTTTTGGCGGCACTATAGCCCTGGGGTCGACTCTGCCTCTAACGGAAATGAGTACCAGACGCTTGTTGGATAAAGGCGGCCGTCACGCAGGGCTGACAACCCGGATGACATCAAGTGCCGATTGTCCTGGAAAAGTGGGAGCCTTAACATCCTACTCCGCCAAGGGCCTCTTGAGGCCTGTAGTGGGGTCACTTTACTTCTTTGAGAATGAATTTGTTACGAAAATTGCTGGACCAAAGAGAGGCGAACAGGCAGGTGAATGGAGAAGACTACATAACACCAACCAATTCTCATTAATAAATTATACACCCGAAGTAATCTATATCCCCCTAATTTTAAGAGAATTCCTGCTAAAATTATTGATCCTCTCAAGTGAGCTGCGATTGACAGGACATGTGGCATGAATGGGGGCGAATGGAAACTCTTGTAGGAAAATCAGAGTGAAAGCACCCTGTAAGTAGGAGAACAATGAGGTGGGAGAATAACATTAACAATGATTTGAGAGAAATAAATTATTCAGGCGATGAATGGGAACTATTAATTCAGATAGGGATGTATGGAGAGTTTATATATGCGGGATAATGAACGTAGGGGTTCGAAAGAGCCAGTGGGTAAGTTAATTATAGAAAACAGATGAACACAAACGTTGATGGCAATGTGAATGATATCTACAGCGAGTCCTGGCAGATCAGTCCGATAGTCTTCTTTCGCAAAACAAACATTTTGTGCCCAGATGGACCATTACTGTGTAACAGGAGATCAGATATTTTCAGATAAAAATTGTATTGATTGGTTGTGAGAGAGAAATAGTAATAAAACGGCAAGTTTACATTGATCAGTAACTGGACACACAATGGCGCACTAGTGTACTTGCTGTACAGGTGCCTTGTATAACCGATATTCAATTTAATTGAAACGCTTATTGATTCCTGGAAATATGGCAGCTTTTTGAAGTTTTACCTGCGCTCTGTCAATTACCTCACGTAATAACAGACTCCTGTTTCATTTACCTCCACTCTCACAATTTATAAAAATAGTTACAATTTTTTAATTTTATTTTATATCAGAGATTCTTACTAAGTGATTGTATTGTATTAACAAATTTCCAGCTCAGAGTCCAGACTTTCCAGAGAGCGTATAAAGACATATTTATAAAAATGTTTATACAAATGTTATATCACAGAATAATAATAATATAATAATAATAATAATAATAATAATAATAATAATAATAATACTTTATTTATTCTGGCAGAGTTAAGGCCATAAGGCCCTCTCTTCCACTCAACCAGTACAAATGCAAACAAATATTCGACAAATATAGATATACACTATACTAATTATTAAACACTTAAAGATACAATAAATGTAACAATGTAAATGTCATGTACAAACAACATTTTATAGGGTAATAACAATAATGATACGATAATAATAATAATAATAATAATAATAATAATAATAATAATATAAATATGATACATTATACGGGAAACATCAATTAATATATATATATATATATATATTACACTGGATAATAATGAAGTCGAGTTTAGAGCAAATATAAATTTAGATTTCTTTTAAAAGATGCCAATGTCCGGCAGCCCCTTATTTCTTGTGGTAGGGAATTCCAGTTGCGAGGAGTGGAGATGGTATATGACATGGAGTGATGTGATGTCCTATGTCAAGAACACAGAAATAAGACAGGAACTTGAAATATTTGCAATAACTGATAAAATAGATACATATAGACAAAAATGGAAGCAGCACATAGACAGAATGAATGAAGATAGATATCCAAAACAAATAAGAAAATACAAACCTAAAGGTACCCCAGATGTGGGCAGACCTAGAAAGAGATGGGCTGAAGTCGGAACGGGTCAACAGATCTAATCCATGAATGCAGATGATGGTAATGTTTATGCAATGTTATATCAGCACAAAAACTGGAAGAGACGTACATTTGAAACTGTGGAAATGTCAAATGATATGCGGAACTATACATTAAACATTAAAGAATAAAACAAGAAGAGATACCAGATTGAAGTTTTATAAAACATTGGCAGTTCCTGCATTACTTTATGGGAACGAAACTTGGGTAATGACCAAAAAATTACAAAGTAGAATACAAAAGTGTAGAAATTAACTTTCTTAGAACAACAAAAGGTTGCACAAGATTGGATTGGATAAAGAATGAAAATATAAGAACAGAGTTAAATATATATCCACTGAATGATAAAATCAAAGAATACAGAGATAAACGGTTTACGGTAGACACGTAGAGAGAATGAACGTAACAAGATTACCAAAAGCAGCATTTAACTACAAGCCAACCGGTTCAAGGAATGTAGGAAGGCCTGTGAAAAGATGGACAGAACGACTGTGAGGCGGAACAGGCACTTTGCATAGCCTGTGAAGTGAAAAAGAAAAAGTTATAACGGGATAAGTAAAAGGAGAGATTTCAGACTGGAAGATCTACAGGAAGAAGACTGGAGGATTGACCAGGAAGACTATAATAGCTGTACAATCATTCATTATTTAACACACTGGCACTATCGAACTAGGTAGTTCATGCCGCGCGGATTTAATCTCTCCATACATCCCTATCCCGAGCTAATATTTTCCGGTCATCTCTGTATAATTCATCTCCTTAATGTTATTGTTATTAAATCACGTGATCCCGGAGAAGGGGAGATTACGTCATAAAAATATTACGCACCAGAACCCGACTGCATTTTGTTCGCTGCGCAGCTCTAGAATGCAGAACCAGGGCTTGAAGACTCTACATACGAGATGGAGCCCTACACCTGGTTGTGCTGTGAGATCCTAGTTTCTTCAGCAGTCACCCTGTATTGCGCCTGTGTCCAGGTGATATCTATCATAACTTATGATTCATAAGTCCACCGCTGTGGTCTCGAGGTAGCGTGCTGCCTTCTCACGCATCGGGCCCGGATTCGATTCCCGGTCGGGACAGACTCCTGGGTGAGGTTTTTCCTCACCTGTAAGATAAATGTCAGGAAGCTTAGGGCCCAACGGTCACCGAAAATCATCCGGCCATCATCATCCTTATCATTATCATCATCATTCACCGGTGTGGAAAGCAACGGGAAGTTACCACACCTATAATTCCCTAGCAAAGCATAGCATGAAAATGCTATGTTTGCAGTGAAGGATCTGCTCTCGGGCAGAATTATTATGGAATGGAATGATTCATAAGTAATGCCACGAGTGATTTCCAATTTATGTAGAGAATTTGGAAATCAAGAGTGGCATTTGTTAGGACTATTTAACGAATAAAATTAAGCTGTTTACTCACAAATCATTATTTAAATATAGTTATTTTAACATATTTATTTATTCAATGTAAACATCGATGTTCGAAAACAAATCAGAAATGTTTGATTATGTTTCATTTGTTTATCACTACAACTAGATCATATTATTTATTGCCAAATAGGATCGGAATATTGTAAGAATGCGCCCTAGTGGAGAAATAATGAAACACGTCAAACTGTATATTATAACCAACCTTATAGGTTATTAATTATTTTTTCTAGAAAACAAGTCAGTAAAACCAGTATTTAAAAACACAATTATTGAACACACAGTTATCAAATGTGTAGTTCGAAGGAATCTGTACGTTATTGGCTACAGTCAACGTATATAGACTCAGTCACAGCAAAATAATGCTCTGCCCTGTTCAGAATATTAATCAAGGCGGATCTTTCTTTATTTCAGTAAAGATAATTCGATAAAGAGTGAGGTGAAGCAGGACTGTGATTGGTTGTAAAACAAAATTCATTGAAACGTGATTGGTCATTGACTCCAATTTGGAGCATGCGTTAAACAGTCCTTGTAACAAGGGATAACGGCAGCAGCATCATCAGCACAACAGCGCAAGTTGGGCCTCGCCTGCTCGTAGAAACATCTACACTTTTTATATTGGCCTCCTGTCCCGCACCGCGTCCCGTCAAACTTCACTCCACTCTTACTCAAGCAGGAAGTCCATCTGCTCTGCACAGTAGGTGGCCATTGCTGGATTCTGTGCCTTGCAATTAAAAACGGCAAATAATATTTATTGCACACGGCCTTGGTACATCACAACGCTTCGCAACGGTTGCCAGTTCCATTGTAAGACTGGAACAAGAGACAATGGGCACCCTGTATGGTAATTTGTGTTATTAATACAGCAGCAGGCGTGAAACATGGCCTTGTTTTGTGTTCTGTGTCATTGAATGTTGCCATGGTTACCATCTTCAACTGTTTCCAAACAAATGATCAAACACAGGCGCATTAACAGTCGCTCAAGTGTTCAGCAATCCATGAAAAATAGTTGAGTGATCAAATTCTCCTCTTTATTCATAACCCGCTCGTACAAATCAAATACGTATTTTTATTTTTGTTGAATAAGTAAAAACAAAATTAAGGGTTAATTAAATTGTATGGTGCAGGCTGCAGGTCACATTCCAATCATATCTGGAGAATCCTTTTCTCGGTTTATTTTAGTTGACTATTTAACTCATGCCCCAAATGGGACTCAATGACCAATCACGTTTCAATGATTTCTGTTTTACAACCAATCAGAGTCGTGTTTCACCAAATATTTATCAGTGTTATGATTACCATATTAAAGAAAGCTCATCCTTTTTAATATTCTCAACAGGCCTGACCATTATTTTGCAGTGACAGAGGGAACAGTAAAGCCGCCATATTTGAATGTTCAAAATGGCAGAAACAAGATTTGGCTGTGCTTCTAATGAAGATATAGACGAAATACAAATTTGACAATTGTGTTTTTAAATAATGATATTACCGAGTTGTTTACTAAAAAATAAATTAACCTATAATTTTGGTTATAATATACAGTTTGATGTGTTTAATTTCTTCTCCACTAGGATGCATTCTTATAATATTGCGATGATATTTCAAGTTTCCCACGCCAGATGGCAATATATAACAAACATTATATGATCTTGTTGCAGTGGATGGAGAAACGAAACATAACGTTTCTCATTTGTTTTCAAACATCGCCGTTTACATTAAATATATAAATATTTTAAAGTAACTATATTTAAATAATGATTTGTGAGTAAACAGCTTAATTTTATTCGTTAAATAGTCCTAACAAATGCCACTCTTGATTTACAAATTCTCCAGTTAAATTCACTCCTCACTTCGTGAGTCGTGGGTTTATCGATAATTTGGAAATCACTCGTGGCATTACCTATGACTATTTAACTCATGTCGCAAATGGTAGTCAATGACCAATCACGTTTCAATGAATTCTGTTTTACACCAATGGCAGTTGTGTTTCACCTCGCTCTTTATCGCTTTCTCTTTATCAGCTCATGCTTTTGTGATAAAGAAAGCTCCTACTTTTTAATATTCTGAACAAGTTAGACCATTATTTTTCTCCAACAAATAGGCCTACATTGAATATAGCAAATAATGAACAGATTCAGTGATTTTACTGAGTTGTTTATTCAAAGTATAAATGATTAACCTATAATGTTGATTATAATAGTTTGATGTGTTTCATTATTTCTCCACTAGAGTGCATTCTTACAATATTGCGATCCTATTTGGCAATAAATAATATGATCTAGTTGCAGTGAATAAACATAACTTCACATTTCTAATTTGTTTTCAACATCGCCGTTTACATTAACTGTATAAATATTTTAAAACACCGGTAACTACAGTTAAACAATGATTTGTGAGTAAACAGCTTAATTTTATTCGTTAAATAGTCCTAACAAATGCCACTCTTGATTTCCAAATTCTCTAGATAAATTCACTCCTCACTTGGTGAGTCGTGAATTTATGGATAATTTGGGAATCACTCGTGGCTTTACTTATGACAACTAGCTAACACCCGGCGTGCGCTGCTACGACTAAATAATTGAAAATTAATGTGCTTTTATGTTTAGTTGGATAACTAGAGGGAAAAATAATTATAAATTTATATTTTTTAGATACCCCGTGTTGATTACCCTGCATTGCCCGGGAATCTACTTATCCCGATCTTCTTGACATAATTGAGCTAAAATACGAAAATGAACGTGTTTTATGTTTAGTTCAGTAAGAAAAATTGATATCGTAATTATTTTTAGATATCGTGAACTGTTTATCCGGCGTTGCCCTGGAATCTACTCATCCCCATCTTCTTGGCATAAATGAGCTGAAAGACGAAAATTAATGTACTTCTCATGATTAGATGAATACATATATTGAAAAATAATTATAAATGTATATCGTAATTATTTTATGATTCCCAGTGCTGATTATGCGGTGTTGCCCGGGAACCTACTCATCTCGATATTTTTGGCATAAATGAGCTAAATGACAAAATTTCGTTATTGCGAGTTATCCGTAAAGTGCTGCTATGCTTGTACAGGAATCTACGTACTTGTCTCGATCTTGTTGGCATCAATGAAAGACAAAAATGGTTTTTGTGAGTTATCCGTAAGAGATAAACATATGCTGTTCGCGGACTTTTTTGTAGAGTTGTTTTGAGATATTCAATTGTGTGTACATTAATTTTGTGTATTTGTTATGGTTTAGGCAGCGTAAGCCATTTAAGCGTTCAAAAAGCTACTTTTTTCACGTTTCCACTACAAAGGGCGATTTTTAAGGGTGTAGGAGTTGAGTATTAAAACTCTGTTATAGCCTATGTTCATCCCCGGGAATCTCCTGAACATTTTGCAAAAACCCCATTACAATCGGATCAACGGTATGGCCGCGCATAAAGTACGAACAAACAAACATTCATTTTTATATATTAGATTAATGACATAGGCTCTCCTAAATCAGTAGTTTATAGACAAAGTTCATTTTTAGTTACCTTATTTGTCCAAAGATGGCACAAATGTCATGCGGTCAACACACCGACTCAATGAGACATCTAGGAGGTAACTAAGGTACTACTAGGATGTTTGAGATCGGTCGGTAAATTTTTCTTAGAGGCCTCTTTGTTCAGGCTTAAGGATCTTTTACGAGCTGGAAGTCTTCAGACTCGGGACCCACGCCTAAAAGTCCCTCCCGCAATACTTGCTCCTTCGATTTTTTCATCCCAAAAAAATCCATCGACACCGACCGGGTTTGAACCCGCGACCCTCGGAATGAGAGGGAAGCAGCATTATCGCTAGTCCACCGAGGCCACCAAATATTGAATCTCGTTGCGAAACATCGAAAATTCCGACCGTTAGAGCGATTTTTAAATTTTCGTTTCAGGTAAAATCTTACACCTAATAATCTGACATCTGACAACAACAAGAAAACATGGATAACACTTACATACACAGGAAAAGAAACAACAAAATTAGCCAATGCACTAAAGAAAGCCGATAAAAATGTAAAAATAGCATACAGAACCAATAACAAATTAAACAACATAATAAACAATAACATTGAAGAAAATAGCATTTTCAACAGCAAAGGAGTTTATAAACTGACATGTAAGGACTGCAACAAATTTTATATAGGAAGGACAAACAAGAGTTTTAACATCAGATTCAAAGAACATTTTCGAGACTTCATTCACGCAGAAGGGAAATCAAGCTATGCAAAACACGTTATCCATGAAGGACATCGCATGTTAAATATTGAAAACACCCTAACAGTAATGCACAGAGAAAATAATCCAGCGAAGATAAACGTACTCGAAGAGATGGAAATCATAAAAGCAGCTCACAACAACGACAATCTGATAAAGGAAAACGAACCCAATACATGTAACCCCCTCTACCAGATCTTCAGTGAAACACCAGTTTTGAATCCTGCCGATGATGGAACAAGTCCCGAAAGCGCTACAGTTAAATAATTAATTAAGTTGAGGAGACGGACCTTTCAGGTGAATTTTCCATAATTTTATATTTTAATTTTACACCCAATAGTTCTAGAATATAATAGATAGATAATAAACACTCGCCACATCTGAAAACCTATATGTATAAATGTTCATGAAGATTGGCTGAGCGATTTACAACTCTATAAAGGACAAGCGCGACCTTTTTAAAGCATCGATGTTTTTTTCTTTTCTCTGGCCCTATGGTTCATAAGGTGATATCTTATATACGTTAATTGCCCTCAAAAATGATAGTAAAAACCCCATACAAATAGAGGTCAAGTAGTGTTTGTGTCCACAAAAGACACACAGGCACAAAGATGTTCATTTTTACATACAAAAACCAGCCAATACCGGGGTGCGCTCCTACGCCTAAAAAAATAAAATGTGTTTTTATGTTTAGTTGAATAAGTAAAAAGAAAAATAATTATACATTTATATCGTAATTATTTTTAGATACCGCGTGCTGATTACTTATCCCGATCTTCTTGGCATCAATGAGCTGAAAGACAAAAATAGTTATTGTGAGTTATCCGCACAACATAGACATTTGCTGTCCGGGATTTTTTGTATAATTTTTTTGAGATGTTCAATTCTATGAACATTAATTAGGCAGCGTAAGTCATTTAAGCGTCCAAAAAGCCACTTTTTGCTGCACCGATGCACTTTTTTTAGCTCCAACCCTATGTAATATATTAACTCACTGGCTCTATCGAACCTGTAGGTTCGTGGCCGCGCGAACATAAGTTCTGCATACATCCCTATTCTGACCTAATATTTCTCCAATCATCTCCTGTATAATATATTTCCCTCAAATCAAGGATAATGTTATTCTCCCACCTCATTCTTGGTCTACCAACTGGGCGTTTTCCTACAAGAAGCTTCTATGTCCCTCTTTCATCCCCAAATCGTGTCACATGTCCTGCTCTTGGCTTTCTTGTAGGTGAATAACCGTAAACAAATTAGCTTCGTAAGAAACTCCCGCTGGGGAGCCACCTGGGACGTTTGTGGTATATACAAACATAAGTGCTGCATGTAGTGACGTAACATCTCTTAGTTCGCCAACTCGCCACTCCGTGTCACACAGTATCCAATGATAATCTGCTATAATATATTCTGTGATAATCTGTTTGTAATTATATACCAAGAGGACGAAGATCTCTGGGCCGTCCTATGAAACGCTGGGGGGGAAATTTTCTATAGGATCGTAACAGGCCTTGGCCTGATATTTGGAAGGAAGAGAAGAAGAATCTGCTATATTTCCATCCCCATGTATTTTGTTAACATCTAAACCAATTTCCTTGCAGAGTTTTTAGAATCTAAATGCTAATATAAAACATGCAATAAAATACAACATTTGCTCACCAGATGTCACACAAATACGATTATTAGACGACGTAAATAAAAAAAAATATGACAGACGAATTGCGACATCGATCAAAGAGCATGATGGGAAATTAATCCTCATGAAACAATTCAAATTAACTGAGTAATAAGAGAAAAAAAGACGCTCCGTTTGACACGTGACACCAGAGAGATTGAATTGTCTCATCACTTCCATTACGTAACAGCAAGCTTCTCGTTTCGCTCGCTAGGGACGCTACTGTCCAATAAAACTAAATATATGGTCACACAGAGAAATACATTATATAATGGAAATGGACAGCTAATGACAAATGAGGGAAATTTTGAAGAAATGGCTGAATTCAAATACCTAGGAACAATAATCACAAATAGGAATGAGATGCACAAAGAAATTAAACATAGGCTCAATTCTGGAAATGCGTGCTATTATGCATTGCAGAGACTCTTGATGTCCCAACTTCTCTAAAAAAAATTAAACTGAAAATATATAAAACTGTTATTCTTCATAAACTCCACGATGTGGCACGTCTAGAAGGCCCTTGACCTACCAGCCTCCTTCTGACCTCACATCCACTTGTGTTAATCACAGATGCAGAAGATAATCCAGCCAGTGTAGGGGCGACATGTGGTCAGCATGTCGGGTCCCACAGCCGTTGTAGTTGGTTTTCTCAGCCTGGAGCTGCTACTTATTGTAGGTACATAAATGTCTCATGATGCCAAGGAGACTCGAACCCATAGCTCCGTGACAAGGCATCTTGCTTTAACCACCTAGTTACATTATATGGTGAAACATGGACTCTTAGTTTAAGGGGGGAGGAAACATTACAAGTATTTGGTAATAAAGTTCTTAGGAACATTTTTGGACCAAAGAGAGACGAAGAGATAGTCTAATGATGAAGACTAGATAACAATGAACTACATGGTCTTTATAGGAAGCCAGATATAATAAGAACAGTTAAGTCTCGTAGACTGCGATGGGCAGGACATGTGGAATGAATGGGAACTTCTTGTAGGAAAACCAGAGGGAAAGCGTCCAGTTGGAAGACCAAAAACGAGGTGGGAGAATAACATTAACCATGATTTGAGGGAAATAGAATATATAGCGGATGATTAGAAAACATTAGCTCTGGACAAGGATGTATGGATAGCTTATGTTCCATCTTGTTTGCATCAATTTCAAGGGTTTATCACCGCTCGGGAGAACCTACCACATGCATGCACTCGACTGGTGCTGTCCAGTACAGAGGTTCATGGCCGTGCGGACATAAGCTCTCCATATATCCCCATCCTGAGATACTTTTCTCTAGTCATCTGCTGCATAATGTGCTTCCCTTGAACCACGGTTAATTTTATTCTCCCACCTCACTCTTGGCTTACCAACTGGGCGCTTTCCTGCTGGTTTTCCAACAAAGTGTTTCTATGACCACCTTTCATTCCAGTCTAGGAGACTTAACAGTTTTGAATCTTCTCCTCCACTTCACCGGGTTAAATTATACAAGTGTTAACAGTTACATTAGTAGGACAAAGTCGACACAACATTCGGTTCACAAGGAAACAAGTGGGCACAAGTAGTAGCTCGTGTTAATAATAATAATAATTTGGGTTTAGAAACAAGTGGGCACAAGTAGTAGCTCGTGTTAATAATAATAATAATTTGGGTTTAGAAACAAGTGGGCACAAGTAGTAGCTCGTGTTAATAATAATAATAATTTGGGTTTAGAAACAAGTGGGCACAAGTAGTAGCTCGTGTTAATAATAATAATAATTTGGGTTTAGAAACAAGTGGGCACAAGTAGTAGCTCGTGTTAATAATAATAATAATTTGGGTTTAGAAACAAGTGGGCACAAGTAGTAGCTCGTGTTAATAATAATAATAATTTGGGTTTAGAAACAAGTGGGCACAAGTAGTAGCTCGTGTTAATAATAATAATAATTTGGGTTTAGAAACAAGTGGGCACAAGTAGTAGCTCGTGTTAATAATAATAATAATTTGGGTTTAGAAACAAGTGGGCACAAGTAGTAGCTCGTGTTAATAATAATAATAATTTGGGTTTAGAAACAAGTGGGCACAAGTAGTAGCTCGTGTTAATAATAATAATAATTTGGGTTTAGAAACAAGTGGGCACAAGTAGTAGCTCGTGTTAATAATAATAATAATTTGGGTTTAGAAACAAGTGGGCACAAGTAGTAGCTCGTGTTAATAATAATAATAATTTGGGTTTAGAAACAAGTGGGCACAAGTAGTAGCTCGTGTTAATAATAATAATAATTTGGGTTTAGAAACAAGTGGGCACAAGTAGTAGCTCGTGTTAATAATAATAATAATTTGGGTTTAGAAACAAGTGGGCACAAGTAGTAGCTCGTGTTAATAATAATAATAATTTGGGTTTAGAAACAAGTGGGCACAAGTAGTAGCTCGTGTTAATAATAATAATAATAATTTGGGTTTAGAAACAAGTGGGCACAAGTAGTAGCTCGTGTTAATAATAATAATAATTTGGGTTTAGAAACAAGTGGGCACAAGTAGTAGCTCGTGTTAATAATAATAATAATTTGGGTTTAGAAACAAGTGGGCACAAGTAGTAGCTCGTGTTAATAATAATAATAATTTGGGTTTAGAAACAAGTGGGCACAAGTAGTAGCTCGTGTTAATAATAATAATAATTTGGGTTTAGAAACAAGTGGGCACAAGTAGTAGCTCGTGTTAATAATAATAATAATTTGGGTTTAGAAACAAGTGGGCACAAGTAGTAGCTCGTGTTAATAATAATAATAATTTGGGTTTAGAAACAAGTGGGCACAAGTAGTAGCTCGTGTTAATAATAATAATAATTTGGGTTTAGAAACAAGTGGGCACAAGTAGTAGCTCGTGTTAATAATAATAATAATTTGGGTTTAGAAACAAGTGGGCAACAAGTAGTAGCTCGTGTTAATAATAATAATAATTTGGGTTTAGAAACAAGTGGGCACAAGTAGTAGCTCGTGTTAATAATAATAATAATTTGGGTTTAGAAACAAGTGGGCACAAGTAGTAGCTCGTGTTAATAATAATAATAATTTGGGTTTAGAAACAAGTGGGCACAAGTAGTAGCTCGTGTTAATAATAATAATAATTTGGGTTTAGAAACAAGTGGGCACAAGTAGTAGCTCGTGTTAATAATAATAATAATTTGGGTTTAGAAACAAGTGGGCACAAGTAGTAGCTCGTGTTAATAATAATAATAATAATTTGGGTTTAGAAACAAGTGGGCACAAGTAGTAGCTCGTGTTAATAATAATAATAATAATTTGGGTTTAGAAACAAGTGGGCACAAGTAGTAGCTCGTGTTAATAATAATAATAATTTGGGTTTAGAAACAAGTGGGCACAAGTAGTAGCTCGTGTTAATAATAATAATAATAATTTGGGTTTAGAAACAAGTGGGCACAAGTAGTAGCTCGTGTTAATAATAATAATAATTTGGGTTTAGAAACAAGTGGGCACAAGTAGTAGCTCGTGTTAATAATAATAATAATTTGGGTTTAGAAAACAAGTGGGCACAAGTAGTAGCTCGTGTTAATAATAATAATAATTTGGGTTTAGAAACAAGTGGGCACAAGTAGTAGCTCGTGTTAATAATAATAATAATTTGGGTTTAGAAACAAGTGGGCACAAGTAGTAGCTCGTGTTAATAATAATAATAATTTGGGTTTAGAAACAAGTGGGCACAAGTAGTAGCTCGTGTTAATAATAATAATAATTTGGGTTTAGAAACAAGTGGGCACAAGTAGTAGCTCGTGTTAATAATAATAATAATTTGGGTTTAGAAACAAGTGGGCACAAGTAGTAGCTCGTGTTAATAATAATAATAATTTGGGTTTAGAAACAAGTGGGCACAAGTAGTAGCTCGTGTTAATAATAATAATAATTTGGGTTTAGAAACAAGTGGGCACAAGTAGTAGCTCGTGTTAATAATAATAATAATTTGGGTTTAGAAACAAGTGGGCACAAGTAGTAGCTCGTGTTAATAATAATAATAATTTGGGTTTAGAAACAAGTGGGCACAAGTAGTAGCTCGTGTTAATAATAATAATAATTTGGGTTTAGAAACAAGTGGGCACAAGTAGTAGCTCGTGTTAATAATAATAATAATTTGGGTTTAGAAAACAAGTGGGCACAAGTAGTAGCTCGTGTTAATAATAATAATAATTTGGGTTTAGAAACAAGTGGGCACAAGTAGTAGCTCGTGTTAATAATAATAATAATTTGGGTTTAGAAACAAGTGGGCACAAGTAGTAGCTCGTGTTAATAATAATAATAATTTGGGTTTAGAAACAAGTGGGCACAAGTAGTAGCTCGTGTTAATAATAATAATAATTTGGGTTTAGAAACAAGTGGGCACAAGTAGTAGCTCGTGTTAATAATAATAATAATTTGGGTTTAGAAACAAGTGGGCACAAGTAGTAGCTCGTGTGTGTAATAATAATAATAATTTGGGTTTAGAAACAAGTGGGCACAAGTAGTAGCTCGTGTTAATAATAATAATAATTGGGGTTTAGAAACAAGTGGGCACAAGTAGTAGCTCGTGTTAATAATAATAATAATTTGGGTTTAGAAACAAGTGGGCACAAGTAGTAGCTCGTGTTAATAATAATAATAATTTGGGTTTAGAAACAAGTGGGCACAAGTAGTAGCTCGTGTTAATAATAATAATAATTTGGGTTTAGAAACAAGTGGGCACAAGTAGTAGCTCGTGTTAATAATAATAACAATTTGGGTTTAGAAACAAGTGGGCACAAGTAGTAGCTCGTGTTAATAATAATAATAATTTGGGTTTAGAAACAAGTGGGCACAAGTAGTAGCTCGTGTTAATAATAATAATAATTTGGGTTTAGAAACAAGTGGGCACAAGTAGTAGCTCGTGTTAATAATAATAATAATTTGGGTTTAGAAACAAGTGGGCACAAGTAGTAGCTCGTGTTAATAATAATAATAATTTGGGTTTAGAAACAAGTGGGCACAAGTAGTAGCTCGTGTTAATAATAATAATAATTTGGGTTTAGAAACAAGTGGGCACAAGTAGTAGCTCGGGTTAATATATAATAATTTGGGTTTTAGAAACAAGTGGGCACAAGTAGTTAGCTCGTGTTAATAATAATAATAATTTGGGTTTTAGAAACAAGTGGGCACAAGTAGTAGCTCGTGTTTAATAATAATAATAATTTGGGTTTAGAAACAAGTGGGCACAAGTAAGTAGCTCGTGTTAATAATAATATAATTTGGGTTTAGAAACAAGTGGGCACAAGTAGTAGCTCGTGTTAATAATAATAATAATTTGGGTTTAGAAACAAGTGGGCACAAGTAGTAGCTCGTGTTAATAATAATAATAATTTGGGTTTTAGAAACAAGTGGGCACAAGTAGTAGCTCGTGTTAATAATAATAATAATTTGGGTTTAGAAACAAGTGGGCACAAGTAGTAGCTCGTGTTAATAATAATAATAATTTGGGTTTAGAAACAAGTGGGCACAAGTAGTAGCTCGTGTTAATAATAATAATAATTTGGGTTTTAGAAACAAGTGGGCACAAGTAGTAGCTCGTGTTATAATAATAATAATTTGGGTTTAGAAACAAGTGGGCACAAGTAGTAGCTCGTGTTAATAATAATAATAATTTGGGTTTAGAAACAAGTGGGCACAAGTAGTAGCTCGTGTTAATAATAATAATAATTTGGGTTTAGAAACAAGTGGGCACAAGTAGTAGCTCGTGTTAATAATAATAATAATTTGGGTTTAGAAACAAGTGGGCACAAGTAGTAGATCGTGTTTAATAATAATAATATAATAATTTGGGTTTTAGAAACAAGTGGGCACAAGTAGTAGCTCGTGTTAATATAATAATAATAATAATTTGGGTTTAGAAACAAGTGGGCACAAGTAGTAGCTCGTGTTAAATAAAATAATAATTTTGGGTTTAGAAACAAGTGGGCACAAAGTAGTAGCTCGTGTTAATAATAATAATAATTTGGGTTTAGAAACAAGTGGGGCACAAGTAGTAGCTCGTGTTTAATAATAATAATATAATTTGGGTTTTAGAAACAAGTGGGCACAATAGTAGCTCGTGTTAATAATAATAATAATTTGGGTTTAGAAACAAGTGGGCACAAGTAGTATCTCGTGTTAATAATAATAATAATTTGGGTTTAGAAACAAGTGGGCACAAGTAGTAGCTCGTGTTAATAATAATAATAATTTGGGTTTAGAACAAGTGGGCACAAGTATTAGCTCGTGTTTTTAATCATAATAATAATTTGGGTTTAGAAACAAGTGGGCACAAGTAGTAGCTCGTGTTAATAATAATAATAATTTGGGTTTAGAACAAGTGGGCACAAGTAGTAGCTCGTGTTAATAATAATAATAATTTGGGTTTAGAAAGACAAGTGGGCACAAGTAGTAGCTCGTGTTAATAATAATAATAATTGGGTTTAGAAAACAAGTGGGCACAAGTAGTAGCTCGTGTTAATAATAATAATAATTTGGGTTTAGAAACAAGTGGGCACAAGTAGTAGCTCGTGTTAATAATAATAATAATTTGGGTTTAGAAACAAGTGGCACAAGTAGTAGCTCGTGTTAATAATAATAATAATTTGGGTTTTAGAAACAATGGGGCACAAGTAGTTAGCTCGTGTTAAATAATAATAATAATTTGGGTTTAGAAACAAGTGGGCACAAGTAGTAGCTCGTGTTAATAATAATAATAATTTGGGTTAGAAACAAGTGGGCACAAGTAGTAGCTCTCGTGTTAATAATAATAATAATTTGGGTTTATAAACAAGTGGGCACAATTAGTAGCTCGTGTTAATAATAATAATAATTTGGGTTTAGAACAAGTGGGCACAAGTAGTAGCTCGTGTTAATAATAATAATAATTTGGGTTTAGAAACAAGTGGGCACAAGTAGTAGCTCGTGTTAATAATAATATAATTTGGGTTTAGAAACAAGTGGGCACAAGTAGTAGCTCGTGTTAATAAATAATAATAATTTTTTTGGGTTTAGAAACAAGTGGGCACAAGTAGTAGCTCGTGTTAATAATAATAATAATTTGGGTTTAGAAACAAGTGGGCACAAGTAGTAGCTCGTGTTAATAATAATAATAATTTGGGTTTAGAACAAGTGGGCACAAGTAGTAGCTCGTGTTAATAATAATAATAATTTGGGTTTAGAAACAAGTGGGCACAAGTAGTAGCTCGTGTTAATAATAATAATTAATTTGGGTTTAGAAACAAGTGGGCACAAGTAGTAAGGAGTAAGCTCGTGTTAATAATAATAATACATTTGGGTTTAGAAACAAGTGGCACAAGTAAGTAGCTCGTTCGTTAATAATAATAATAATTTGGGTTAGAAACAAGTGGGCACAAGTAGTAGCTTCGTGTTAATAATAATAATAATTTTTTTGGGTTTAGAAACAAGTGGGCACAAGTAGTAGCTCGTGTTAATAATAATAATAATTTGGGTTTAGAAACAAGTGGGCACAAGTAGTAGCTCGTGTTAATAATAATAATAATTTGGGTTAGAAACAAGTGGGCACAAGTAGTAGCTCGTGTTAATAATAATAAATTTGGGGTTTAGAAACAAGTGGGCACAAGTAGTAGCTCGTGTTAATAATATAATAATTTGGGTTTAGAAACAAAGTGGGCACAAGTAGTAGCTCGTGTTAAGATAATATAATTTGGGTTTGTTTAGAAACATGGGACAAAAAGTGGGCACAAGTAGTAGCTCGTTGTTAATATAATAATAATTTCATTTGGGTTTATAGAACAGTGGGCACAAGTGTGCTCGTGTTAATAATAATAATAATTTGTTTAAACAAGTGGCACAATTAGTACCTTCGTTTTAATAATCATACTAATTTGGGGTTTAGCAACAAGTGGGGCACAAGTAGTATCTCGTGTTAATAATAATAATAATTTGGTTTCGAAAACAAGTGGGCCCAAGTCAGTTAGCTCGTGTTTAATAATAAAAGCATTTTGGGGTTTAGAAACAAAGTGGGCACAAGTAGTAGCCTCGTGTTAATAAATATAATTAATTTGGGTTTAGGTTTAGAAACAAGTGGGCACAAGTAGTAGGCTCGTGTTAATAATACTAATATTTGGGGTTTTAGAAACAAGTGGGGCACAAGTATTAGCTCGTGTTAATAATAAGATCATTTTGGGGTTTAAGAAACAAGTGGCACAAGTAGTAGCTCGTGTTAATAATAATAAAATTTGGGTTTAGAAGAAAAGAAGAGAAACAAGTGGGCACAAAGTTAAGTAGCCTGTTAATAATTAATAATAATTTGGGTTTAGAAACAAGTGGGCAAACGCCAGTAGTAGCTCGTGTGTAATATAAATAATAAATTTGGGTTTAGAAACAAGTGGGCACAAGTAAGTAGCTCGTGTTAATAATAATAATAATTTTGGTTTAGAAACAAGTGGGCACAAGTTCGTAGCTTCGTGGTTAATAGAATAATAATGTTTTGGGGGGTTTTAGAAACAACGTGGGCACAAGTAGGTACTCGTGTTAATTAATAATAATAATTGGGGTTTAGAAACAAGTTGGCACAAGTAGTAGCTCTAGCTCTTTTAATACTAATAGTAATTTGGGTTTAGAAACAATGGCACAATAGTATGTGTTAATAATAATCTCTTTGGTTTAAGAACAGTGGGCACAGGTAGTTTGGCTCGTGTTATACTAATAATAATTTGGTTTAACACAGTGGGCACAAGTCGTAGCTCTGTTATAATAAAATATTGGGTTTAGAACAAGTGGCACAGTGTAGCTCGTGTTATAATAATAATATTTGGGTTTAGAACAATGGCACAAGTGTACTCGTGTTAATAATCTAAGTCTTTGGGTTTAGAACAGGGCACAAGTAGAGCTCGTGTTTTATATAATAATTGGTTTAGAAACAAGTGGGCCAATTATACTCGGTAATAATAATAATAATTGGGGTTTAGAAACACGTGGCACAAGTAGTAGGTCGTTTGTTAATAATAATTTGTGGGTTTAGAAACAAGTGGCACAAGTGTTCTCGTGTTAATGATAATCATCATTTTGGTTAGAAACAATGGGCCAAGTATTAGCTCGTGTTAATAATAATATGATTTGGTTTAGAGACAAGTGGGCACAATAGTAGCTCGGTTATCATAATAATAATTGGGTTTAGAACAAGTGGCACATAGTAGCTCGTGTTAATATAATAATAATTTGGGGTTAAAACAAGTGGGCACAGGTAGTAGCTCGTGTTAATAATAATTTAATTGGGTTTTAGAACAGGTGGGCACAAGTATAGCTCGTGTAATAATATAAATTTGGGTTTAGAAACAAGGGGCACAAGTCTAGCTCTGTTAATAATAATAATATTTGGGTTTAAGAAACAAGTGGGCACAAGTGTAGCTCGTGTTAATAATAATACTAATTTGGGTTTAGAAACAGTGGGCACAAGTAAAGCTCGTGTTCATAGAATAATAATTTGGGTTTAGAAACAAGTGTGCACAAGTAGTAGCTCGTGTTAATAATAATAATACTTTGGGTTTAGAACAATTGGCACCAGTATTAGCTCGTGTTATATAGAATAATTTGGTTTAGAAAACGTGGGGCACCAGTATTAGCTCGTGTTTAATAATTATAATCTTTGGGTTTAGAAACAAGTGGCACAGTAGTAGCTCGTTTATAATCATAAAATTTGGGTTTAGAAAAAGTGGGCACAATTATCGCTCGTGTTAATATACTAATATTGGTTTTTAGAAACAAGTTGGGCCAAGTAGTAGTACTCGTGTTTCTTAATAATATATTTGGGTTTAGAAACCAGTGGGCACAATATAGCTCGTGTTATAAATAAAGTTGGTTTAGAAACAAGTGGGCCACGTATTAGTCGTGTT